>APFE031718227.1:140253-205008 GCA_000404065.3 Pinus taeda | reverse complement strand
GGTGCAAAAGTTTCTTCAAAGTCTATACCTTCTTGTTGAGCATACCCTTTACAAACAAGTCTGGCCTTGTTTCTAATAACATCTCCATTTTCATTCAACTTGTTTTTGAATATCCATTTTGTCCTTATGAAATTCTTATCATTTGGTCTAGGAACCAACTCCCAAGTATTATTCTTTTCAATCTACTCAAGTTCTTCATTCATGGCCTTCACTCGGCATTCAACTTTGCATGCTTCACTTACATTTTGTGGTTCAGTGGAGGAAAGCAATGCTAGATAGCTTGAAGCTTCTGAGATAGTTCTTCTTGTTTGTACACCTGACTCTTTCTGCCCCAAAACTTGAGTTTCTAGATGATTCTTCTGAATGTACCTAGATGGAGTCTTTTCTTCTACCCTTATCTGTTCTTCTGGTGCCTCATAGGTTTCTTCTTCATCATAAGTCTTATTTGATGTTGAAGGATAGTCCTCATCATTTTCAAAATCTTCAGATTTTACTTGCCTAGGAATGTTTCCTTCTTCATCAACCACTACAACAATACTTTCAACAATTTTTCCAAGTCTTTTATTGTAACACTTATATCCTTTGCTGTGGGGAGAGTAACCAAAGAGAATGCCTTCATCTGCTCTAGGTTCAAACTTGCCACAGTTTTCATCAGTCCTTTTGATGTAACATTTGCTTCCAAAAATTTTGAAGTATTTTACCATAGGAGTCTTACCATATGAAAGTTCATGAGGAGTCTGAGTGCTGTTCACCTGGATGTTTGTTTTATTGAGAATAGTAATGGCAGCAAATGCAACTTCACCCCAGAAGGTTGCGGGAGTTCCATACTCATCAAGCATAGCATGAGCCATTTGTTGAACCGTTCTGTTCATCCTTTCCACTACTCCATTTTGCTGAGAAGTCCTTGCAGTAGAGAATTCCCTTCTTATTCCATGTTCTTCACAAAAATCGAAAAATTCATCCGAGGTAAATTTCCCTCCTCAATCAGACTTGAGGCATTTGATTATGCGATTTGATTCATTTTCAACCAAGGCTTTGAATGCTCTGAACTTTTCAAAAGCTTTGTCTTTATGCTTCAGAAGTCCTATCCAACACATCCTGGAAAAGTCGTCAATGAACAATATGAAGTATTCTTCTCCTCGAGGTGACCTTTTCCTGGATGGACCACATACATCAGTATGGACAAGTTCAAGTGGCATACTAGCTGATCCTTCCTTCTCAGGGAAATTAGTTCTAGTTTGCTTGCCAAACTGACATGATTTCATATTGCATTGTCTGAATTATGATGTAAGGGAGATCACGAACCGCCTGATATTTGCATGCTTTCCTTATCTGAGAGAAGCTTAGATGCCCCAGTCTTCTGTGCCATAGCCAATGTTCATCATTCTTGCTTAGATAGCATTTTTGTTGTCCTCCCTTAAGTATATACAAATTATTTGGAGTTCTTATGCCTTTGATCATTGTTTCTCCTGTATCAAGCTCACAAATAATACATCCATTTGATCGAAAAAATACCTCATTTCCTTGATCACACATTTGATTGACAATCAATAGATTATGCTTTAAGCCATCAACATACATAACATTTCCAACTTTGACCTTTTCTTTAAAGAGAACAGAACCTTTACCTTTTATGAGTGCAGGGGTGTCATTTCCAAATGAGACCTTCCTTTCCTTTCTAAGGCAATATATGACTGGAGTTTTTCCTTATCATCTACCACATGTTTCAAGCATCCACTGTTGATGTACCAATGATTTTCCTGTCCTTCCGCATATAAGGCTATACCACATCTTTATGATTGCAGTTCTTTTTTTCTCCATGTTTTGGGGCTCAATGAAGCTTGCTCCTTCTGAATTGTTTACCAAAACCTACTCTTGCATTCAAAATCTTCATGATCGAAGTTGTTACAAATAGAACATTCTATTTCATTTTCAAAAGCTGAAAAGTTATTATAGGTCCTTTTCATGATCCCAGTCATACCCCTTTGTTTTTGAGCTTCTCTAGTCATGATGGTCTTGTAGGCAACACACTGAGTAGCTTTGTGTCCAAAGTTATGACAAGAGAAACATTGGCCATTGAAGAAATTCTTGCGATTATCAAACATATCGACCAAATGATTGTAGTTTCCATTGACATCCATTCTTGAGGCAATTTGAGAATGATTTACCTACAGTTGGTTGTAGCTTTTGTTCATCCTTGAAGTAGATTGCCCCCGATTTACTTGGTGATCTCTGTTCATTCTTGAAGTAAACTGACCTTGATTTACCTAGTTATCTGCATTGTGCCTTTACTGTCGATTTTCAACCTGTTCACTTCTCCTTGCTGCATCAAGATAACTTTTGGAGGTGGATGGCTTTTGTGCTTGAGATGCTTCTTCAGTATATCCAAGACCTGTCTTGTTTAGAGGAGAACACTGCACTTTGATAATCTCATCTAAAGTTTCAGATCATTTAGAAAATCTAAGATTAAGGGCTTTTGTTTTTTCAATATCTTTTCTAAGTCCCACAATTTCACATTCTAACTTTTCATTGTGTTTTTCCCTGTCAGCAAGTTGGAATGTCAGAGTGTCTATAGTCATATTCTTTTCTTCCAAACAAATTTTAAGTTTAGAATTTTCTTCATGAAGACCTTCTTCATCTATAACATCCAAGAAATAATCATCTTCAAATGCCATCAAAGGTCTATAATCATTACATTGTTCATCTTCATCACTAATTGAAAATCCATCATTATCTTCATGTGTATAATAGCTCTTCTTACTTACATTCTATTTTTTGTTCCATCTAACTGGTTCCTTACCTTTGTCAAGCTTATCTTTATGAGGACACTTGGCTGCATAATGACTGACTCTTCCACAAGCAAAACATTTGAAAGGTAGTTTACCTCTGAATCTTCCAGAACCTCGTTGAAGGTTCTTGACAAAGTTTGATTCTTCCTCTTCTTTTGACATATGTCCTGACTCATTGTAATCTCCTTTTCCTAAAGCTTTGAATGCAGCTTCTCTCTTGTCTAATGGTCCCCCTTTTCTCATTTCAAAAGCAGTTAGGATTCCGTGTAGCTGTGACATGGTAATAATTTGTGGATTCTCATTTTCTTCTATGGCAGAAACTTTTGATTCAAACTTAGAAGACAAAGATCTTAGAACCCTTTCAACCAAGGTAACTTCTTTTATTTCTTCAACAAATTTTTTCATACGATTAACAATCTCATCTATATGTAAGAAATAATTAGCCACACTTTCATCATTGTGCATTCTGAAATTTTCATATTGAATTCTGAGAGTTTGTAGTTTTGCACATTTTACCTGATCGTCTCCTTCATAGCTCAGAATGATCTTGTCCCATATTTCTTTTGCAGTTTTGAGCTTCATAACCTTGAGGAATTCTAATTGAGATAAACTTGCTAATAGAGTATTGACAACCTTTGCATTTGTTTCATACTACTTCTTACTAGCCGTATCTGTAGGAGTTGTTGATGGAAAGGTGTATCCTGTTTCCATGATATCCCAAACTTCTGTACCAAGAGATTGAAGATAGGTTGTGATTCTTACCTTCCAATAGATGAAGTTGCTCCCATAAAAAATTGGTGGCTTGATAGATGCCTCTTTTTTTGTAGTTGCTCATGATGATATATCTTCCTCCAAGCAATCAAGCTTCTTCTAAAGGACCTACTCTGATACCAATTGTTGGAAATAATACTGAGAGGGGGGTGAATCAGTATTATCAGGTCAATTATTTTTCATTCCACAATCAGATTTGTATACGCTACTCCAGTTAGTAAAAACTACATATGTACGCAATTGCAGTTAAGGAAACTAGCGTATAACTAACAGACTTGTAATTTAAATTATTCTTTAGATGTTGATCATTAATCTGTGCATCAAACCATGTAAACAATAACCAGGAATAGTAAAAAAGAATAGGTAGTCACACATAAGAACACAAGATATAAGGTGGAAACCCAATGTGGGTGAAAACCACCTACTGCAATTCATCTCTATCTTCTTTTAATAAGAAACTTCCTTTTACAATATTTTTGTACTGGTGCAGTCTTATACCAGTACGCAGGCTTCTACTTGTAGAAGGCTACAACCTTCTCTCGTTCTCCAGCTTCTCCAGGAAGGGAGCTACAACCCTCTTAGCTCTTGTACTAGTTGATGTACTAGTACATAGGGGCTGACCTACAGAAGGCTACAACCTTATCTTTCTTCCTCCAGGTACCACGTTTCATAAATTTTCAGACTGGATCCATGAATAACATCAACCAAACAACAAGTATATCTGTATCAACCAATCTCCTTTGCTTCTATCAAAATTGAATCAAAACAATTACTTCTTTGAATGTTGTAACCAAAATACATTAACAGTAACCAGAAACCAACCCAAAACATTGCAACAATAAACAGAAGTAACTAAAACATATTTCATGAGATGTACACTACTTCAATATGAGGAACTTACATGCATACACATCTGTATTAAGGCAAACCGACATATACACTTCTTTGAATTAGAGTACCAACATGTATACGTGCCTCTGCTGTGCCGAACCTGCGTACAGATCTATAAAATACAATTTTCCCTTTTCAAATATTTAGACATCAGTTATACCAAGATTATTAGAGTTATAGACCAAGTCATGCGCCAAATATAATAGATCAAAATCACACAAAGATACTACTATTCAAGCCTTAAGATCTTGACTCATCAATAGAACGTATCCTTATTCTAGTCCTCAGGTTCCTCCTTGGTTATGGTCGAGCGATGCACCATAACCCAATTATAGATCTTGCTCTTTATACGATATTCAATGCTTAAGTGAATGCCTTTGCCAATTGATCTCCTTCCCCTTTTATAGTCTTAGGCCTTACTCAATACCATGGTCCAAAACCATAGAGAATCAATACCATGGACCCAATACCTGGGTTCAACACTTCAGACGAGATACCATGGTCCAAAACCATAGGTCCAAATACCAAGGACTAAATATCATGGACCATAAATAAATTTTCCCACATGTATGCGCTTTTTGTTGCATGAAAGTGCATGCATATGTGTATGCACCTTTTGATTATCTAACTCGCATGTATACGCGACTTGGTTAAGAGGAACCTATGTATATCTCTTTTTCTTTCAGTTTGAGAACCTGAATAGTGATCTGTCATTTGAGTGAGTTTCCATCAAGGACAACACCTGTGTCATAGTGCCAAACCTCGGTCATAATGCCAAAAACTATAGGCTCTCATGCACATTGAGGTAGTCCAACTACAGAGGAAGGTTTGGCATGACAAACTAGGGAGAGAGACTTCCAAGAGGGTGATTGGGCCCTTATGTATGATTCAAAATTCAAGTATTTCAAAGGGAAATTTATGATAAGGTGGTTGGGCCCCTATCTAGTGGAAAAATGTTATGAGAATGGTTTTGTCCAAATCAGAACAATCAATGAGGAAGGTATTACATTGCCTGTGAATGGTTATCATTTGAAGTTATATAAGAAGTGTCTGCCAAAATAGGAGTTTACTAGTTCAATAAGTAACGAGATGAATGTAATTGGGGGCCTCACAACCCTCAATTCATTCAACCTGATCAACAAAAGAAGGAAATGAAAAAAACAAAAGAAGAGAGAGGAAAAAGGAGAAAGAAAAGAAAAAAAGAAGAAAAAATGAAAGGTGAAAAACTCTATGATTGACCCAAGGAAAACTCTGGGGTTGAAAACCTTCCAGAGGCATCCCAAGAGCAAAAAATGAAAGATAAAAATAAATAAGAGGATCCCTAGGTGAAAACATCCTTTGACGCACCTAGGGCAGTCCTATAGATTTAAAACCTCTTTAGAGGCAGCCTGTAGGTCTCATAAGAAAAAGAAAAAAAGGAAAAATAAGAGAGAAAAGAAAAGATAAGGAGAAGGAGAAAGTAACATAAAGGTAAAGTATCCCTTACACTAGTTCTGCTACCGAATTTTTACAGGGTTCCAACAATGGTCAAAGAACAAAAACAAAGGGAAGAAGGGGGTCCACATTTCACTTTTCCACTTCTCAATCTAGCCTCCTATATTTTCTTCATCAATCCATCCATCTCCCTACATTCCTCCATCATTACGCACCCTATCTCACTCAAATTTTCCTCAATCCTACAAATGCTATAGGATTTTCCTGAATAACTACATGATTGACTAAAATTGATATAGGATTGAGATAAACATAGGAAAAGGGGTCAGCTCTCATGTTTTTATTGGGGGAATGAAGGGATAGGTTCACCACATCTTCATCAGCTTCCACCAACATCACTTATCCATTTTTCCATCCAAAACTTTACCCTTGTTCATGAAAAACTCTATTGTTTCCACTTCTTCACGAAGTTCTCACTACCATTAGAGTTTCTAGTCCTTGTCAATAGGCTCACCATGAATTATCCAAGATTATGAGCATATTTCAAAAAGGTGATAGTGACTTCAGAAGGTTCAATGTGACTACTACGATAAAAATACAATCCTGTAGCAGCTTACACAAACCCTACAAAACCATAGTAAAAAACACCCTACAACTCCAAAATGAAAATTTGGCCACCTAGAAGCATTGAGAGACCATCCTTGAGACCTTAGGAAGTCACAACGCTCTTGAGGAGAAGCTACAGGGGAATTGATCGCCTTCAACAACAAAATATTGATCCCTAAAGAACCTGTATTAGAAGACTTCACTCAATCAGACACACATTAGAGAATATCTATAAAAATTATATGTTTTTTGCATAAAAGAACCAGTATCAGAGATAACACCTCCATAAGCTATAACATCAATCACTGAAGCAACATCTAGGCACGAACACTAGCTTGACATTACTAGGTAGGCTCAGGTATGACACCCCTTTCCTCTTCATTTAAGCACTTAATGGTTCAAAAATGATTTTAATGAATGAGGGGTGAATATTATAGGGTGGACGTGGCTAGTAAACTTGGCCACCCTTGGTAAGTTAAAGTGTATTTCACTCACCTTCCATGCAACATGGAAAATTCAAATTAAGGGGGGAGATGATTACGAAGAGTGGGGGCCAACGTTCCAAAAAATGAAATCCATGTACGAAAGGTAGGGGCCAACTCATAAAGTGCACTGAGCTAGACTTGAATTTTACCAAGGAGCTCATTCCCAAAATGGCTGGAGTTTCCCACTAAGACATTGAGAGGTGAGCTAGGTACATCTAGGGTGGTTCCTAGAGTGCTATAGAGAAGCTACGAGGTTAGCTAGAAGGTGCTACATGGTCGAAATCAAGTGCTATAGGATTAGAGAAAAGTGCTACAAGATTGTAGAAAAAGTATTATAGGATCAAGGCCAGAAAGGAAAGAAGGTCCAAATCGAAAAACTTATTCATCGAATTACACACAATCTTGAAGAAATCACCTGGAAAAGTGTAAGTACTGTTTTTATCACCACCTCTCATGATAAAAAATGAATGGGATTTAATTGAAATTATGCATGTGTGGACATTTTGTGGCAAATCCCTGTAGAATTTTATTACCCTTAAAAAAATCAAAATCCTTTTATATGTGGGAGGCAAGATGGCACTAGAGATAATATTCTCGAAATTTTGGCTATAATTCTCCTTCTTCTAACCAAAATAAAAGTGCCAATCATCTCATCCTTGTCTTAAAACCCTAGGTTTCTTATAACACAACCTCCATAAAAAATTCTTTGGGAAATTTGAGGAAACAACTGTAGAAAATATGGGAGGGAGTTTCAATAGAAGGGAGCCCACAAACACTAATATAATTCATCAACATCCTCTTTTCATATATATATTCCTAAGCCATTAATGGATTGTGTTCTTTGAAAAATTGAAGGGGTATGGATAACCCATGAATTTTCCATGACCCTTCACTCTTAAGGGGAAGATAGTGCCACCACTATTTTTAGGGGAGTTTCCATCCATGTGAGCGCATATCTCATTAGAAGAGTAACCATCATACCCTTAGGGATTAGATGGGGAAAGGAATATAGAACACAATCCATCATAGCCAAGAAAAATTTATTCCTCTCAGAAGATAATCTTGTTGAAGGAAAAATGGAAGAAGAAGGGAGAGCCTCCCTTACCGTCAGGATGAAGTGACCTATAGCATCCTCAAGTACATATCTTGTGATGGGAGCTTGAGAGTGAGTATATTACTGTAAATTTAAGCTACTCTATGAGATAAGTTTTGAAACATAATTTCCCATTCCAAGCAGGCCCAATGTTCCACATTTCCTCCTTAAATCCATGATTGAAATGTACTAGAGGGTGAGGGAAGGGAAGCACAAATACATTTCCAATCATGGACTCATAGGGATCATTGCTATAAATTCCTTAAGCCACCTCAGGAGTCTTGTGCTGTCGACAATTTCTTTTGAAATGGATATGTATGTCTTCATTGAAACATAAGCCTAAACCATGACACAATATGATGAGACCACAAAATCTGGTCTTAGAGGTAAGAAAGAAGAAGAAGGAGAGGTTCAAGAACAAGGAGAAGATGTTGAAGGGAAAGAAGAAGAGGTTGAATGAGAAGCTGGAGAAGATAGGAAAGAAGAAAGAGGGAAACAAAATGTAATAGAAGATACCCTTATAGAGCCCCGTAGACCTTGGAATAAGGGAAAGCAAAAGAAACATATAAGCTTTTGAGAGGGGCATACAAAAAAAGAGGTGGATGCTACAATGGAATCCCTTAACACACCTATCAAAATCAAGAGGAGGCATCCCGGGAAAGCCCCCTTATACTTTAAAAGAAGAAAGAGCACTAAGATCAAACAAGGGAAACCTCAACCTTCTTCAACAGTCCCAATCACAATTGGTGAGACAATTAGCCACAGAGTAGTAGAATTAGGATGATGTGAAGGGAAAATTGAGGAGGCCACCTACCTCAAAGCCAAGGGAAAGCAGATTTTGACACTCATGAGAAGGCCAACCACTAGGAAAGTCATAGCCAGGAAACTCAAAGTACAAACTGCTCTTCTACAGGAAATAACATAGTTTCTACAGGAAAAAACAAATTTGCTACAGGAAGGAGCATAGTTGCTACAAGTTTTTTGAAGTGGGAAAAATTATACCTGAAAATTTTACAATTACCCTGCTATTTGATTTAGAAAAAGAGAGGATTAGAACTCACTAGAGTATGTAGATTGAAAAATCCAAGAAAGTAGAGAATGTGTGCTTCATGAACGAAAAGATGCAACAAATGGGTAATGAAATGACTGACTTGAGGCTAAAGGAATATATCATGAAGGAGTAGCTGGAGTTAGAAAAAAAGAGGCTGAGATAGAAACTATAGGAATGGGAGGCACAACTTGCCAGGATGGAAAGCTTGTCCATGGAGGCCATCCATTGTAGGAAGCCATCCAAATCATATGCCATTTTCCTCAAAGAACAATGGTTGAAATTCCAAATCAAGACATGGGCACAATATGGCTATGTACCATTTCAAGATTATAGAAGTTTCATAAATTATGCTAGTAGGTAAGCATTGAGGACAGGGCCAAAATGGATGAATTTTATATGACAAACATGAACTTTTGGGACCCCAATTCAAGTTTGGGGGATGCACAATTTATGGCACTGCCCTCTTAGCTGGTCCATGAAGAAACAAGGCTTAATTAAAGAAGGTTATTGCCAAAGAAGAAAATGAGTCCCTATAAATCAGAGCAAAGTTAATAAGCCCCTATGCTATTATAAGTAACCATAACATCATCTCTATAGATCACAAATTGGCCCCTCACTACCTGGAAAGGAAACAACAATCCATCCTCCATTTCAAATATACCTTTAGGCTATTAGGGACTAATATTTTGCAGGTTTTCCAAAGAAGATGGCATGGTCTACCCCACAGTCTAAAAATTAGGGAATATCACTCCCCTAAATGGATGAGGAATGCCCTAGAGAGGACCACATTCTACAAAATAATTATTCAAAGGTTCAAAATCAATCAGATAGGGGTAAAAATTAGTCCTCCTTTCCTATTGGGCCTATAAAGAGAGAAGAGAACAATTAGAGGAACAAAGGGAGTGGGAATCCACATAGGCAAATGAAAGATTCTATCCACAAGAAGGAACAACATCTCAGATGTATTGGGATGCCACAGAGGCCACCATGGCCATGCATGAGCTACATATCAGTGAGTAAGTTTCACAGAGAGTGAGAAATAGTTTCTGTAACACCCTCCTCCCACATCCACCCAAGTAACCATGCCAAACTAGGTAAACATGAGACGATAGGATACTATTATTATATTTGACCTCCTATGTGATTTTGAGGAATTGGAATTGATGGAACATCACACACAGTAATCCAACATCATCAATAGAACCCTCAGGAGACAAGTCAACCACTCAGACAACATGTCCCTGGGTCCCACTGTTGTTATGGATCTCATTGGCCATAGTTGCTCTCATGCTATGGGAAAGTGAGTGACCAACAATCCAAAGTCACTCTCACAGGCTTTCCTGCCAACGACCAGGGAACAAAATTTCCAGTTCTATGCTAGTGACCACAAGATTTAAGAAACTTTTTAAGGCCCAAAGCCAAGCCACTACCCAAAATGGAATGATAGCTTAGAATCAGTAAAAATACAGGGAAGCAATGCTGCAAAAGTAGTAATCTAAACATGATGATAACCATACCCCTACTAGCCATGACAATAATTTTGTTAAATACACCATCAACATGTAACCTACAGGTGTAAACAACAAAGTTAAGTGCATGGGTGTAATACTTATCTGAGAATTGCTATGAACCATTGTTCCCACATGTCAGTGGTTGCATTATCCTCTATTAGGAAATAGACACATTATCCATTCATATAGAAGTAAAAACATGTTGAGATCCATACATAGCTTCTATCATAAAATATACATATAACTAGCATAATAGGAACATAAATACCATAAACATGTCAGCCATCAAAATCCACATAAGAATCAATACATTTACACATGAAAATCAAGGGAATGAATTTCTCATTAATGAATGTAATGAACCAACCAGAGATGAGACTACAACATTCCACCCGATCATAGATTGGCAGAGCCAAGTCTCTCTTCAGCCAATCACCCATGTGCGATATTCCAAGCATGAATGTGGGAATCATAGAAAACACTGAAAACACCAAAAAAGCATGGATGCCACCGGAGTTATCTGCTTATACCGTGAGGAATTTGAGTGCCTCCTAGTCTCTCAGGCTTTACGTGCATCCACAGTCCATTCTAGGGATCACTAGACCCTACACCGATACATACTCTCAAGGATTTAAGTACATCCCATCCTAGGACCACTAGGCCCAACAAAGATAAAATCCACGTTTTGGCTTTACCATATACCCCATCATTCAACATAAAGGATTCCTAGGCACACAATCCAGCTTTATTGCAACCCACAATCTGGTTTAGAGGTTTCTAGGTGATTGGCTTTGTGATCCTCAGTCCGGTTCAGGGACCACTTAGACCATGTGTTTGTCAATTCAGAGATCCACCCCACTTAGCTTTAAATCCAATGTGGCCATCCCACATAAACTGAATGAGAAAAACCATCTCATCAAAGCTATAAAGAAATGGCAAGGCTAGGCTGAAAATACTGTCACAGTTGGAAAAATCCATTCCATGCTAGAAATGAAACACATGCAATCCCATGCATGCCAAATATATCAAGGAAAATACACATGATATACGATATGTGCAGCAAAGCTTGTTGTAGTTACTTGATCTCTGCTTCCTCTTGCCTTCTTTGTTTTTCTTTCTTAAATTCCAAAGTGCTCCAAGAAACTTTATGTCCAAGAGTGAGAGAGAGAGAATAATGACATAGCTCCAAAACTCAATTGACAAAAGGCTACCAACTTATCCTTAGAAGCCTTTTTATGGATGAGGCCTCTATTTTCTTCATTTTCCATCATTTTCCTTCGTTTTCCTCCTCACATGCAACCTGTGACCTTTCACCTTCCTTTTCTCCTAATTTCCATTATTTTCATCAATAAATGTGCTAAAAGTTCCATTTTTCCTTTCCAATTTCCTTAGCCATAAACAACCAATTGAACACCCCCCAGGATGTCTTGCTAAACATTCAACTTGGAATAAGTGTCCCATCAACTATGGTTATTTTTTTTAACTTTTATTACATGTAATTTTCACCAGGGCTAATACAAAACCCTCCCTCTTGGGGGACACCATCCTCGGTGTTCAATCACACATATACCTCAGCAACCTATTGAAAGAAGACATACTGCTCATGGAGATTTATAACATAGCTCGATGCAGTATTTACCATGAAATATCCGCTCAAAACGAAGCATCATGAAAATATGATAACATACCACATACTATATCTTTATAACATGGCTCATTACAATATTTACAATGATCATCACGCTAAGTGCCAATCCACATAACATCATAATATCATGATAGCATAGTAACATGACAACATAATTATAATAACATGATACCCATACCACATAATTATAATAACATGATACCCATACCACATAATGAAGCTCTATAACATAGCTCATGGAGGTATTTACATCCATACACATATGTACAAATAGTAACATTACCATAAATACATACCAAAAACATATACCAAATCATAAACCAAAGCATATATCAAAACATATACTAAACACCATATCTGAGCATATATCAAAACATCATATAGCATATACCAAACTGTCAAAAATCATATATCAACCACCATAAATCATATACGAAGCCACCATAAATCATGTATCAAACAAGTATAAAGCATATATGAACCACCATAAAGTATATACCAAACCACCATACCAAATCATATACCAAACCACCATATCAAATCATATATCAAACCACCATATCATAGCTGATTTGTGTCAACCAGAAAACAAGGAAGGATACATATCCTGCATCTGATCTACCATCTCCCATGTAGCTTCATCAGTCCCAAAGTGCTTCCATCGCACTTTAACTTGCTCGATTGCTCACTTCTGGATAATAAGCACCTTTTTTTTGAAATATACATTGAGGCTTTGGCTGGAATTCTCCATCTAGTTCCACCTACAATACAAACCAGTCAATTGCATGAGCACCATCCTTAATATACTTCTTAAGAAATGTTACACGCAAAAAAGCATGTACTTTCAGTATCAAAGGTAGTGCAAGTCAATAAGCTAGTGACCCAATCCTCTCAGTGATACTGAAGGGTCCAGAAAACCATGGTGCTAGCATAGCACCTGATCCAATCTGCAAGGAGCTCTTCTTCGGTTTGATGTGCAAATACACTTGTTCCCCAACCTAGAACTCTTTCAACAACTTGTTCCTACCTACATCTCTTGTTCCATGTTTGTTAACGTATCTGGTCCAATCAATACCCTACTAACTAGATCACTCCAACTGATGGGAGTGTTACAACTCACCCATATAAAGCCCTTAAAAGACTTATCATTAATGGGTGCTGATAACCATTGTTGTATGCGAACTCTAACAAAAGGAGATACTTTTCCCACTTCCACTGTTGATGCATCACATACATCCTCAACATGTCATCCACTATCCTATTGACCCTCTATATCTGTCCATCTCTCTGCAGATGATAACTATACTAAAGGCCAACTCTTTGCCCAAACCTGCAAATAACTCCTTCCAAAACTTGGAAGTGAAATTTGCATGCCTGTCTGACACAATATTATTTGGAACACCGTGCAATCTAACTACATCTATGATGAATACCTATGCTACATTACTAGCTAGGAATGTAGATTTCACTAGAATGAAGTGTGCAACCTTTGTTAATTTTTCCACAATGACCATAATGGAATCATGTTGTTTCACTGTCTTCGACAACCCTATGTTGAAATCCATGGAAGTGACCTCCCATTTCCACT
The DNA here is from genome assembly GCA_000404065.3 of Pinus taeda. NCBI lineage: Eukaryota > Viridiplantae > Streptophyta > Pinopsida > Pinales > Pinaceae > Pinus > Pinus taeda. Next base: position 191,141 of record APFE031718227.1, on the reverse strand, counting down.
TTGGAATCGCGATTGGCTGTGGCAGTCCACCTGGATGTTTACACTCTACTTTCACTCGCAGATAGTAAAACCACCTCACCACAAATTATTTTACATCCCTATTCAAATTCAGCCAATAGTAGAATTTATTCACTGATGTCAGCGTCTTCTGATAACCTGGGTGACACAAATATGGTTTCGCATGAAACTTCCTCAAGGTCACCTTCTTGAGCTCATTACTGTCTAGTACATATATCATGTCTTGGAACCTGACCAATCCATATGCTGTAATAAAATAATCCATACCCTATGCACTTGCACTTATACCTATATCTACACATGTACCTTTCCCTACATGTGTCCCTGTACCTATATCTGCACCTATACCTGTACCTTCACATGTACTTATACCAACACCCTGTTGCAACCTGTGCACAATCTCTATATACCTAACATCTTCCTGACCTTCCTGTAAGATCCTATCTTGTAAGTCTGTCCCATCGAAGCTCATAGCTTCCAAGTGATTTACCTGTACCCACCTTCTGAGAGCATCTGCCACCTTGTTCTCTTTACCTTTGATGTACCTGATCTCGAAATCAAACTCATTGATTGTGGCCAACCATCTAGCCTACTTGACATTTAGAATTAGTTGGTCAAAAAAATACCTCAACCTAATATGATCACTCATAAGTACAAGCCTCCTTCTAAGAAGATAATGTTTCCACATATTCAATGCATGTATGATCATTGCTAACTCAAGATCATATGTCAAGTAGTTCTACACATTCTCGTTTAGTTTATGGGACTCATAGAATACCACCTATCCATCTTGCATAAGGACACCACCAAACCCTCTATTACAAGAATCTGTGCATACCACAAACTCTTTGTTCTGATATGCAATCTTTAACATTGGTGCATGTGTCAACAACTGCTTAAGTTGCTTAAAGCTAGCCTCACACTTCTATGTCCATTCGAACTTCTTACCTTTCCTTTGCAATGATGTGATAGGATAAGAAATCTGTGAGAAGTTCCTGATGAACCTCCTGTACTAGCCTGCTAGACCCATGAAAGATCTTGCCTCATCCACATTCTTAGGAACTACCTACTCCATGATCTCCCTTATCTTCTTTGTAACTATTACAATGCTCTCCTTAGAGACAAAATGTCCCAAGTAGTGTACCTCAGTTTGAAATAAATTACAATTGTTGAGCTTAGCATACAACTGATGCTCTCTCAATAACCTCAACACTGCTACTAAATGCTTGGCATTTTCTTCCTCATTTTTATAATATAACAATATATCATCAATGAACACAATAAAAAACTTTTCCAAATATTGATGCAACACGTTATTCACCAAACAAATAAATGTAGTGGGAGCATTAGTTAAGATAAATGGAACAACAACAAACACATAATGCCCATACCTGATCCTTAACCTGGTCCTCCTCTTTGATGCATACCTGATGGTATCTAGATCTCAGATAAATCTCTGAGAATGTTGTTGCTCCCTTCAGGTGATTGAACAGGTCATCAATCCTTGGCAAAGGGTACCTGTTCTTGATAATCACTTTGTTCAACTTCCTATAATAAATGCATAATCTGAGAGTACCATCTATCTTCCTTACAAACAAGACCAATGCACCCCAAGGTGATACACTTGGCCTAATGTATCCCTTGTCCAACATTTCCTTCAACTACAATTTTAGCTCAACCAACTCAGGTGTGCTCAGCCTGTAATGTGCTTTTGATGCTGGAGCTGCCCCTAACACTAACTTAATAGAAATGTCTACCTCCCTGTGAGGTGGGAACTCTGTAATTTCCCGAGGGAATACACCCCTGAAATGTTGTAGAACTGGGTACCTTCTCAACACGTATTCATCCTAAACCTCCTTACCCTTGTCACTAGAAATGTGCACTGCGAATAAAATGCACCCTTTCCTATGGATACACTTTGCTTGCATATTTTTCACCATCCTAACTGATGTGGCTTTCTTCTTACACTATAAGGCTTTTGGTTCCCCCTTTTCATCAACACACTGAATGGCTTTGTCATAACAGTCTAACTTGGTTCTATGAAGATATAACCAATCCATGCCCAAAAACATACTATATGATCCCAATGGTAACACATTTAGATGTGCTCTACTAAGCATACCATTAAAATCAAATTCACAAGTTCTCACCCAGTGATAAACTCACTTCTTTGTACCTGTATCCAATTGCACTAAACAAGACTCTGCATGTGGTTCCTTACTCAAAACACACTTATCCACCAAGTTGGGACTAACATAGCTATAATTAGATGTAGTGTCCATCAAAATAGAAATAACTTGATCAAAAATCTTACCGTCCATCTCAATGATAGATGTCTGATGTACTGCTTGCCTATTGTCCACTACCGTAGAGATACATGGAATACTCTAACCAACATCCCCAGCATTCTGCGCCTCCTGTGCACTTTATATCTTATACCTACCATCCTTATGCTATGGAAAATCTCTCTTGAGGTGCTCCTCACCACATGTCCAACACTCCAACCAACCAGTGCCCTCACCTCTATGTTGTTGATGATGTTGTTGTGACCCATGTCCCTGTCTAGCTGCATTAAATCTCTTTTGTGGTGCCACATTTTCTTTCCTATTTGCATTCTGAGGCCTTGTCCTCTTAGGCTGCCATTTACCTCTACCTTTGTCCTCCATCCATGCTGAGATATTCTTATGCTTTTTACTGCTCATAGTAATGTTTCAATTTCTCAATGATTTCCTCAAGTGAGAAAGGCTCATCATACTCAATCTAATCTCTAAATGCTAATCGAAAACCATTGACAATTTTTTTGACTTTATCCTTCTCATCAATAAGATACGGTACATACCTCAATAGCTCCAAAAAATTGGTCATTTACTCTTCATCTATTGTTGATCCCATCTTTAGCTCATAAAATTATTTACCCTTACTGTCGTAGTTGTTGGCATTATGATACAAGTGTTGTCCTTGATGGAAACTCACTCAGATGAAAGATCACAGTGTAGCAAGTCAACAACAAAGAGTTATAGATCAAAATCCAAAGATGAAGAAAGAGAGGTATACACAGGTTCACCTTGTCCAAGTTGCGTATACACATAGGTTTACTAAACAACAGGAGCGTATACATACACACACACTTTTACAGAAGGAAAAGTGCATATATCTTGGAAAAAAAAAGTTTTTAGTCCAAGGTATTTGACCCAAGGTAATTGGTCCGAGGTATTTGGTCCAAGGTATTGGTCCTCAGTAGTTTTGGTCCATGCTATTGAGAAAGGCCTAAAACTATATAAGGAGGAGAAGATCATTAGGCCAGATGAGAAAGTATTTTGAATATCTTATAAGGTGTTGGATCATATATGTAGGTTAATGAGCTTCTAATGGTTTGCTTGATCCAATCTAAGGAGGCACCTATATGGCTAATGAAGGTGGATGGATTGGGATCATAAAGGCTTAAGAGTATTATCATTATGTGGTTTGATCTTGAACAGTCTAGATCTGAATACTGATGCATGTTTTATTTTGTAAATGTGATGATCTGGGTATGAATGAAGTCTGGAATAGTTGTGATGTTTTAAGTTAGCATTTACAGATTTGTACACAGGTCCCCTTTAGTAAAAGAGTGTATACACGCTGGTTTAGCATATCAAAGTAGCTATCCATCATAAATTTGAATTTGCAGATCTGTACGCTGGTTCCCTTTGGTAAAAGTGCGTATACATGCTGGTTCGACACATGGAAGTAGCATATACCTTATGAAGTATGATGTTTAAAGTTTTAGTTGTTTCTGTTTGTTGTTGAAGAGTTCTAGGTTTTTCTTTGTGTTCTAGTGACTGTATTCTGGTGATAGTGTTCTGAATGATCAAATTGATTGATTGTGACTTGCTTAAGTGATGATGGGTTGTCAAGTGATTGATTGATTTAGTTATGGTTGACTCAGAAAGTGATGATTGAGTTTCAGTGATTGGTTGATGTAGATGTATTTTATGGTTGTATTGCAGTTATGATTTTTTGAGTTTCAATGTTGTTGATGGGTCCATTATGAAAATTGAATGAAAATTGGCCTTTAGACTGTGATGTTGTGTTCCAGGAGTATTTAGTCTGAAAATTTAGGAAACGTGGTCCCTAATGGAAGAGTGGAGTTTTCTATGGGTTGGCACCTATGTACTAGTAAACATATTGTCTAGTACAAGATCTAGGGGGTTTTAGCTCCTTTCCAGTAGTAACTGGAGAATGAGAGAAGGTTGTAGCCTTCTTCAGGTGGGTGCCTGTGTATTGGTATGAGTCTGCACCAGTAAAAGATTGTAAATAGATTTTCAAAGAAGATAGAGACGATAGCAGCAGGTGGTTTTCACAATTTTACCCACATTGGGTTTCCACCTTATAGCTTGGTGTTCATGTGTATCGCTTATGTGTGATGCTATATTCTGTTTTTACTACATTATCTAATAAATCTCTGATATATTGGTTTAAGCTCAATACATGATAAATTGTCTAAATCAAAAGTTCTTTGCATATACACTGGTTTCTTTAAGTACAGTTGCGTGTACACACTAGTTCATTTCACTAAAGTCACGTATATAAATCTGTTTGGAAAATAAAATTATAGATATGATAATACTAATTCACGCCCCTCTTAGTATTATTTCCAACAATTGGTATCAGAGCAGGTTCTTCAGAAGAAGCTTGATTGCTTGAAGGGAGATCCATCATCATGAGTAATGAAGAAAGTGTGGGATCCATTATACCGCCAATCTTTGATGGGAGCAATTTTGTTTATTGGAAAATAAGAACCACAACCTATCTACAATCACTTGGAACAAATGTCTGGGAAATTGTGGAAGGAGGACATACATTTGCAACAGCAATTCCTACAGATACAACAGGTAAAAAGAAATATGAAACCAATGCCAGAGCTGTCAATACTTTATTTGGAAGTCTGTCACAATAAGAGTTTTTCAAAGTCATGTAGCTCAGATCATCGAAAGAAATATGGGACAAGATCGTTCTGAGCTACGAAGGAGACTCTCAGGTAAAACGTGCTAAGCTTCAAACTCTCAGAATTCAATATGAAACTCTTAAGATGCACAATGATGAAAGTATAGTTAGTTACTTCTTACGTATATATGAGGTTGTTAATTGTATGAAGAATCTAGGTGAAGAAATAAAGGAAGTTACCTTAGTTGAGAAAGTTTTGAGATCCTTGTCTGCTAAATTTGAATCAAAAGTGTCAGCCATAGAATAAAAACAGGATCTGCGGATTATCACTATGACACAGCTTCACGAAATCTTAACTTCCTTTGAGATGAGAAAAGGAGGACCATTAGATATGAGAGAAGCCACATTTAAAGCTTTAGAAAAAGGAAAGGAAGAACACAATGAATCAGGACATATTTCAGAAGAAGAAGATGAGGTAAACTTTGTCAAGAAGCTTCAACGGGGTTCCAGAAGATTTAGAGGTAAGCTACCCTTCAAATGCTTTGCCTGCGGCAGAGTCAGTCATTATGCTACCAAATGTCCTTGTAAAGATAAATGTGTAAATGGTAAGGAATATGAAGAATGGAATAGAAAATAAGTTGTAAATAAAAGGAGTTACTATACTCATGAAGATAGTGATGGTTTATCAAATAGTGATGAAGATGAAAATAGTAATGATTATAGACTTCTAATGGCTTATGACAATGATAATTTTTGGGATGCTTTAAAAGAGGATGACCTTCATGAAGAAATATCTAAACCAAAAATCTATTTAGAAGAAAATAATATGATTATAGATGCCTTGACATACCAACTTTCTGAAAAAGAAAAACACAATGAAAAACTAGAATGTGAAATTGTGGGTCTAAGAAAGGATCTTGAGAAAATGAAATCTCTCAATATTAGATTTGCTAAAGGATCATAAACTTGAAATGAAATTATCAAAGTGCAATGTTCTCCTCTGATAAAGACAGGTCTTGGATATATTGAAGAAGCATCTTAATCACAAAAGTTGTCAACCTCCACTAAAAGCTATCTTGATGCAGCAAAGACCAGTGAACATTATGACAATCGTCAGTAAAGGCATAAAGTTGATCATCAATTAAATCATACTTACTTTACTCTAAGGATGAATAGAAGCCACAACCAACCATAGGAAAATCATACTCAATTTTCTCCAAAGATGAATATCAATAGAAACTACAATCACCAAGTCAATAGTAGTCACAGGAACTTCTTTAATGGGCAATGTTTTTCATGTCATACTTTTGAGCAAAGCTGCTCAATGCATTTCTTACAAAACCATCATGACTAGAGAAGCACTAAATCACAAGAATGTAACAGGGATAAAGGGAAGTTCCTATAATAACTTTTCTCCTCTTGAAAATATAATAGAATTCTCAATCTATAACAACTTTGGTCATGAAGAATCTAAATGTTGGAGCAAAATATGGCAAACATCTCAAAAGAAGCAAACACCATTAAATCCCAAGATATGGAGAAGGAAAGAATCTCAAACAGAAATATGTGGTATAGCCTTGTATGCAGAAGGACAAGAAAATCAGTGGTACATCGACAATGGATGCTCTAAACACATGACAGGTGACAAAGAAAAACTTCACTCATATTGTTATGAAACTAGCTCACAAAAAGATAGAAAAGATATATGTACGCCTTAGAAATAAGCCTCTTCAAGGGGAAACCTCCTTTACATTACACAAATGAATAATTCTTGGATGATACAAATGACAAGACCTCCTTTCTATATATAGGAGTCTAAGGGGTCATAATATAATCAGAGCCGACATAACAATAATAATGTAAGTGCATAATAATAACAATAGTGGGATTCTATGGGCACAATAATAACAATATGGGGACTACATGGGCACAAAAATATAATAAGGGGGTTGTACTAATAACAATAAGGGGTTACCCTAGTAGTATAGGGACGTAGCATGCCCCTCTTCTTCAAAAAGCGTTGTCCTCAACACTTGAGTAGTTCTTGATGATTTTGTATAAATTCGTCTCCTCCCATGTGGAATCTTCAGTGGGTAAGTTCTTCCACTTGATGAGATACTCCAAAATTGATCTATTTCGTAGATTTCAATTTCTCGGTTTTGTGATTTCTTTAGGTTCCAATATGATTTTTCCTTCCTTGTCAAATTCTCACAATACTGTTTGAACTGGGACCTTCTGCAACTTTTGAATGAGTTCCCACTCCTTTGGGCATATGGATATATGTAAGGCTTGATGGTTGGAGGAACACTTTATGGAATCAAATGAATAGCATGATCATGATCATGAATAGGTGGGGGACCTTTGGGAGTCTCAAATACCTTGGAATGATTGTCCAAAACGTTTTGGAGATCTAGAGAAATACATGATTTCGATGTGGGATCCTCCAGTGAACATAATTGTGCAATTACATCCCGTTGTTATTTATTTAGAAGATTTTCCATGAGGTTAGAGTTGATTATCTTTCCAGGTTTTCCTTTGATACCCCTCAATTCAACTTCCTTTCCTTCCCAAAAAAAAATTCAAGAAAAGTTCTTGAAAATTAAAAGTTATCGTACCCAAAGATTGTAGCCATTAGACTCCTAGTAAAACATCAGCACCACCCATTGGAATGGAAAACATTGAGCTATTCAATGCATATTCTCCCATGGATAGCTTGATATTATGGCTCTTTCAAGAGCAATTTATGGTTCCTCCACTTGCAACCATCACTTGACACTCCGGTGTTGGATATAGGAATCAATTCAATTCCTTGGCTATCTTACAATCAACAAAATTATGGGTACTTCCCGAATCAATCAACACTCTTACCTTTTTATTCTTGATATGTCCTTCTATCTTGATAGTTTGAGGAGTGGTAATTTCTTCCAATGCATTACAAGATATGGTCGGATTGATTTCTTGAGACTCGATGTGATCTTTCAATTCTTGAACATTTTTTTTCTTGATATGTCCTTCTATATTGATAGTTTGAGGAGTGGTAATTATGTCCAATGCATTACAAGATATGGTCATATTCATTTCTTCTTTCTCGATGTGATATTTCACTTCTTAAACCTTTTTCTTCTTGATATGTCTTTCTACCTTGAGAGTTTTAAGAGTGGTAATTCTTTCCAATGCTTTACAAAATATGGTCAGATTCATTTCTTCTTTCTCCAGGGTTGGTTCCTGGTGTATATACTCTTCTTTTGACGTTTCTTGCTCCTTTTCGTCCTCTTCTCCACAATCAATGTAAAATAATTTCTTCTCAGCCCACTTATGACCTTTAATGTATTTGTTATCACAATTGTAACAAAGCCCTTTTACTCTTTTTTCTTCCAATTGTTGTGGTGTAACCCTTGTAGGTTGTGGAAGGCTAGGAGAAATAACACTTCCATATTTATAGTTGTGAGTGGTAGAATTCCTTGTTGCCATAATTTTGCATTCCACTTTGTAACAAAGCCCTTCTTCTCTTTTTTCTTCCAATTGTTGTGGTGTTGCTCTTTATATCCTCATAATGTGTTATCATTTCCTCCATGAAAATTGACCACGTAACAGGTTGTTTATGAGAACAAAGCCCTTTATACCATAAAAATTGATCTGATTCTAATTATGAAGATGCAATACATACCTTTTGTAACAGTGGTACACCATGTAGATCAAAATATGTCTCCATTTGTAGTATCCAATTTACTGGATCCTTTCCATCAAACTTCCTCATATTTCCTTTTCTTGATTTCAGGAGCTCAAGCTTGAAATGACAGTAACTCTGTATTTTCATATCTCAAAGTTCTAAAATTGTCTCCTTTAGTAGCCCTCTGAGTCCTCTTTCTAACCTCGCAAGTCTGATCAGAATTTGATTCTCCAAGAAAGAGTTATTCCCAATCTCCTAAGATGACCTGATTATATAATGTTTCAGTAGAGCGAAATTGTACAATGTGCCAAGTGTCACTATTTCAGCCTTCGGATCTAAAACTATGCACATAAAACTGCAATCCATCCTCTTTCTATAAATTCTTACGAAATTTCAATTTGTTGCTCAGAGAGAAAGTTATGACGATTTTCCCTAGGTCACCCGTTTAGGATGTAATTCGAGAGTCTGCAAAAACCCTAATTTCCTCAGAACATATATCTGAAAATGTAGTGAGACAAGATATGAAATTTGGACCTGAGATTTAGAATGATTTTTTCTCAAATGGGTTTTTGCTTTAGCTTCTGAAACTTCATAGAGAAACATTTATAGTGAAAATACCACGATGACCTGTTCTAGATGAAATTCTGGAGCTTGCAAAAACCCTAACTTCCTCATATCATATCTTCGACAATATAGTGACACAAGATCTGAAATTCGGACTCAAATTTCGGAAAGATTTCTTCTCAATTGGGTTTTTTTTAGACTATGAAATGTCGTAGAAAAAAAGTTATAGCAAAAATACCACGATGACCTATTTGGAGCAGCAAAACCCTAGAATCCAAAGCTCTGATACCAAATGTTATGAAACCAACTCACAAAAAGATAGAAAATATAGATGAACACCTTAGAAATAAGCCTCTTCGAGGGGTAAACCTCCTTTACATTACACAAATGAACAATCCTTGGATGATACAAATGACAAGACCTCCTTTCTATATATAGGAGTCTAAGGGGTCATAATATAATTAGAGTCGACATAACAATAATAATGTACGAGCACAATAATAACAATAATGGTCTTCTATGGGGCACAATAATAATAATATGGTGACTACATGGGAACAACAATATAATAAGGGGTTGTACTAATAACAATAAGGGGTTACCCTAGTAGTATAGGGACCTAACACATATAATGCCTTAGAAAAAGAAAAGAATGTCTCATTTGGAAATGACTCTCCTGCTGTCATAAGGTAAAGGTTATGTTTTCTTGAAAGAAAAGGTTAAATCTAGAAATGTTATGTACGTAGACGGTTTAAAGCATAACCTATTGGGTGTCAGTCAAATGTGTGATCAAGGAAATGAAGTGGTGTTTCAATCAAACAAATGTGTTGTTCATGAACTTGATACAGGAGAGATCGTGATCAAAGGTACAAGAAATTCAAAATTTATACATACTCAAGGGAGGACAACAACAGTGCTATCTAAGTAAAAATGATGAAAACTAGCTATGGCATAGAATATTGGGACATCTAATCTTTTCTCAATTAAGAAAAGCATGCAGATTCAAGGTTGTTTGTGATCTTCCAGATATCAGCATCACTGAAAATACAATATGCAAACCATGTCAAATTGGTAAGCAAACCAGAGCTCACTTCATTGAACAAGAAGGGTCAGCTAGTAAGCCTCTTGAACTTGTCCATACTAATTATGTGGACCATCAAGGAAAAAGTCACCTCGTGGAGAAGAATACTTTATTTTGTTCGTTGATGTTTATTCCATAATGTATTGGATAGGTCTTCTAAAGCATAAATATGAAGCATTTCAAAATTTCCAAGCCTTCAAAGCTTTGGTTGGAAGTGAATTAGATTGAAAAATCAGATGCCTCAGATCTAATCGAGGAGGGGAATTTACCTCAGATGAATTCTTTGACTTTTGTGAACAACCTGGAATAAAAAGGCAATTCTCCACCGCAAGGACTCCTCAACAAAAAGGAGTGGTAGAAAGAATGAATAGAACTATTCAAAAAATGGCTCGAGCTATGCTAGATGAATCTAGAACTCCTTCAACCTTCTGGGGTGAATCTGCATTCGTCGCCGTAACTATTCTCAACCAAGAAAGTGTTCGGGTAAATAGCACTCAAACTCCACATGAACTTTGCTATGGTAAGACTCCTACTGTAAAATACTTTAAATTTTTTGGAAGCAAATGTTATATCAAAGGGACTAAAAAACTTGGTAAGTTTGAGCCGAGAGCAGATGAAGGTATTATTCTTGGTTACTCTTCCTGAAGTAAAGGATATAAATTTTATAATAAAAGACTTGGGAAAATTGTTGAAAGTATTGATGTTGTAGTTGATGAAGCATGTAAAAATCCAAAATAGATAAAAATAGAAGATTATAACAATGAAGAAAATGGGGATTATTTTCCAACATCAGATCACAATGATATTGAAGAAGAAACCAATGAAGCACCAAAAGAAGAGATAACGGTAGAAGAAAAAAGACTCTATCCAGGTATGTTAAAAAAAATCATCTAGAAACTCAAATTTTAGGGGAAAAAGAGGTAGGTGTACAGACAAGAAGAACTATTACAGAAACCTCTAGCTATATAGCATTGCTATCCTCCACCGAACCTCAAAATGTAAATGGAGCATGCAAAGATGAATGTTGGGTCAAGGCCATTAATGAAGAACTTGAGAAAAAAGAATAATACTTGGGAATTAGTTCCTAGATCCAATGATAAAAATATCATAGGAACTAAATGGATATTCAAAAATAAGCTGAATGAAAATGGAGAAGTCATTAGAAACAAGGCCAAACTTGTTTGGAAAGGGTATGCTCAACAAGAAGGTATATATTTTGAAGAAAAATTTGTACTTGTTGCTAGACTTGAAGCCATAGGGATGTTTCTTTCTCTTTCTAGCTTTCCGAAATTCAAAGTATACCAAATGGATCTAAAATTTGATTTCCTTAATGGAGATTTAGAAGAAGAAGTTTATATTGAACAATAAGAAGTATTCATTCTTGGAAATGATGCAAAACTTGTATGTAGACTCAAAAATGCTCTCTATGGTCTAAAACAGGCTCCAAGGGCCTGGTATTACTGCCTTGACAAATATTTACACCAGCAAAGCTTTACAAAAGGTTCATCAGATAGCAATCTATATAAAAATATTGAAACTGATAAATTGCTAATTATTGTTGTTTATGTTGATGATATCATTTTTGGTAGCAATGAAAAATCCATGAGTTAGAATTTTTCTTTAGTAATGTAGCAATAATTTGAAATGTCCTTACTTGGTGGATTTACCTATTTTCTTGGTCTACAAGTTCAACAAAATAAAGATGGTATTTTTCTTACAAAACCAAATATCTCAAATAGATCTTGAAAAGATACGGCATGGAAGATTCTAAACCTGTATGTACCCCAATGGTAACAGGATGCAGTCTCAGCTCAAATGATGAATCAACAATAGTACGTCAACCAACTTACAGATCCATGATTGGTAGTCTGCTTTCTCTAATAGGTAACTGACCTCACATCATGCATGCAGTAGGAATAGTTGGAAGATTCCAAGCAAATCCAAAGGAATTACACCTTCAGGCAGTCAAAATAATTTTCAAATATCTTCAAGGAACTCAGAACTTTGGTTTATGGTGTTAGGTTCCTATACCATAGGTTTCATTTTTCATGATTGACAGTGGAAGGGCTAAATATGTTCATCTTCGAAGGTTGCAAATGTTCCACATTTTATATACAAACTAGGAAAATTAAAAAGATGAAAAGAGGGTATGCCTTAAAAGAATAATCAAAAGGCAAGAAAATCAATTGGTCAGAAAAGAATAGTGAAAATCAACCCCAAATCAAAGACTAGGAAAGTGGCCAGTCAAAATGCCACTACTATCTTATTGGCAGCATTACAATGTGCAAATACTGTTGCTAATCCTACTTGATGGATGGCCCAACAGTTTAATCTGGACCATGCCATGTTTAAATTGCTTGTTGCAGAATAGAGAATGATTCCTGTCCAAACAGCTCAAGCTTGGCAGATGACTAAGCTAGGTAGAGAAATGAAGGAGCCCAACTGCTTAATCTGGGTCCTTGGAAGAAATAAGGGTAGATTTAAATAGGAGGGCAGTCAAAAGACAAAGAGGAAAATCAGGGTTTGCTAATTCAAGTGCACCCAATTCAAGTGAAGAAAAAATGTTAGGATTGCTAGGCTAAGTAAGTAGTGTGAGGTTGCAGAAGTAAAGGTGCCATTACCATTTGGCTTATCATGAGGAAATCATCTCATTCAGGATGTTGGCACCATGGCAGAGATTTGATGACATAACAATGGAAGCATGACTAATTTCCCCCTTTCCCCAAACATCATTTACTAACACTCCCCAAAAGACCTTGGGATCTGCCCAATAGTCTTGATTCATTTCATTTCAGTACCAAGTCCAAGTCAAATTCTCAATTGACTAAAGGAAAAGAAGCCACATTTCTTGTGTAAAAATCATCATTTTGAAGTTCCATTTCATGGACTTAGTATTTTCCATGTCTAAAGTTCCATTTCATGGACTTAGTATTTTCGCCTGCATTTTTCACATCACAAAGTCATATTAATAGTTAATTCTATTATTTAGCTCCCTAACATTGCTCCCCTTCCCTAGTTCTACAAAAAACTGTATAAAATCCCAAAAAAATCTATTTAAATATCCCCCCCTAGCAATATAGCTATATAAGTCATGTCCTGGGGAATACTTAGTCCATCCGGGACTAGTATTAACCCTCCACTGCCCTAGACTATGTGTTGTGATTAAACCCTTCGGTAAAAATCAATTACCATAAGTTTCCTCGCTCATAAACCCAATCTATACCCCTCCCGCACTAATATATTTGTTTGTAATGTTTTAAATAAACATATACAGACGGGCGCACATAATAACCCCGCAAACCAAAGTTTAAACCCACCCCACACCTTTATTTTTAATATTTAAATGGGCGGGTCCCACGCCTAACCCTTCGCCACCACATATCCCCCGCCAGCCGTTCGATGCACAACGATCTGGATCCAAGGGTGGGCGGTCATTTTCACTAGCAAAGAGGCGGAGGTTTAGCATCCGGGGGATTGGCGGTTTTGCCGTCGTACCCCCGCCACGCGTCGCCTTCCCGGGGTGTTCGGAGCCCCCTCCCCCAATGCCACTTATGACCGGAGGGTGGTGCGGGGAATACCGGATACCACCCTCTGCCCATTGACGTCACACCCATGTCACCTATGACGTCACCGTCGCGTCCCCGTTGCTACTCCATGTCGCTCCCATGTCATCTCCCCCTCGTCATCTGCCCTGCCACCGTGTCACCGCCACATTGCCATCCTCGTCAGATGCCACGTCATCCTGCCGTACCCGGGACCCATCGATGACGTCATCACCCAAAAGCGCCAAATTTGCATAAGACGACGTCAAAGGACCGTTCATTGTCATTTTCATTGGCCGTTTGGGAGCGCTGTGCATGTGGACTACGTCGTTTTACTGCCTAAACTTGGAATTCACTCGCCCAAGCTGCTGCCACCCTCGAATTTGACTCAATTTCTCATTATTGTACCAGTTCAATGCCCTTGGAGCTGTAAAAACCAGGTGACATTCAAGCTGCCACACCAAGTCAGAGAAGGCACCTCCACAGCCGCAGCTGCACAAGCTGCTCAACAGGTATCTACAACAACAATAGCCAGAGAAAAGGGAAAGGAAGTGATGGATGCACAGCAGGAGACAGAGATAGAACAACCCACCACTTCCAAAGATCAGAGTCAAGGGCAAGCCCCTCTACAGCAAACTGAAGCATCACAGCTTCCAGTCTTGCAAACTCCTCTCAATGAGTAATGAGGCAGAAAACGAGATAGAGAGGAGCCCACACCTCCAAGTGGGTCAACACAGCAACCAGAAGCCAAGAGGCAAAGAATTGACCCTCAGGCTAAAGAAGAGATCAGTGAAGAAAGGGTACAGAGCTAGGACAGAGAAAGAGACTCCAGCCAGCGGACTGCTACCTGCTCATTCCAACAAGAACAAGGTATGCAACATAGTACAGAGGTGTCATCTTCGAGGCAGCAGGGCAAGCAGCCAGCTGGTGTCAAAGGAACTTTTATGGAAATTAATGCACAAAATGAGCTGTTAAGAGTACAACTTTATGATCAATTCTTAAAAAAAACACCCTCCAAGCAACAAAGACTAATGGAAGCTTATGATATCAAGGAGGACAAAATGATTTTTACTCATTTCAAGCCTAAAGTTCCAAAACCCAAATCATTTGCAGACTACACAAAGACAAATCTAGAGGTCCTCTCCAAGGATATACATCCCATGGATCAAATTGAACTGCATAAATAGACAGGGGAAATGGTTTATGCTACACTTGCAGACAGGGCCATGTTGGCCCATCAGTTAAAAGAATCACTGAAAAATACAAATACACAATTGGATTTGGAAAGGATGTCTTCCACTGCTAAGGACAACCGAATAAAAACTTTGGAGGACATAATTATTGATCTGGGACATGATCCTAAGGATCCAAAGGGTATCAACACCCTTATGAAGAAAAAGGAGGATGACATTGCTGCACTCAAAAAGCAGGCAAAGCTGCCTGCAACAATTCACCCTCAAACAGTAGAACTTGCACAAGAAAAACAGGTTGATGAGACCATGGATCTGCTTCTAAAGATGAATCAGAGAATACTACAGATGGAGGGAGAATTGGAGAAAGCCTTGCCAGAAAAACAAGGGGATTCAACCTCCCAACCCCCTCAAGCATCCTCAACTCTTGACCCTGCTCCTCATATACAAACAACAACAGCCCGTCCTGCTATTCCAGCACCTACAACAGCTACATCAACTACGAATGCAACAGCAGCAACAACAACACCGCCATAATCTAACATGAGCATGGAAGACTTAATGAAAGCTGTCAAGGAACTTGAAATTCAAGTGACAGAAATAAATGAGGCCAAAGATAGGCTGGCCAAGCTAGAGGCCAGTTATGACAAGTCTAAAATGACAGTGGCCGAGAAGCAAAGGGAAATAAAAGCACTAGAAACCAGAGTGAAGGCCTTAGAAAAAGAACTATCTCTGGGCAAAACTATGGCTGAGATAAAAAAGATTTTGTGGGCCAAAATTGGCCAATCAATTAATGACCAATGGAGATCAATACATGCCATACATGAGCAGATTGAGTTAATAGGCATGGCTCAGTTCGAAATTTAGAAGGCTAGGACAACATTGGGGATTATGCCTGAACAGGCTAACAAGATGATTCATTTCCTTAACACTCACACCAAATAAGAATTGGTAGCACAAGACATACACAGTCGAACTGACACTATTCTGATAGAGAAGAAAGTGCTGACCTTGAGAAATTTCACACAGAATCTGGAAAGGAAATGTCAGGAGATGCAGGTAGAAGTAAATGATTTCAGGACAAAAATAGCAGCATTGCGAAGGAGAGGATTACCCAGCCTAGTGACTGGTACTGGAAAACTGCTGTCCTTTGATCAATACACCACCAGGATCAACAATTATGTTGAAAATCAGGTTACAGCATCGACCAGCTCTACAAAAGAAGTAGGACCTCCCTCTGGGCAATCTATGTATGATAAATTGGAGAATTTATTTTTTATTGAGCATGAGATTAATCATCTGTTCGAAGTGCCTCCAAATTTCTATAGATATACCGAAGCAGATGAAACACTCATAAAGATAAGGAGACATCAGTTACCTCCAGCTGATTGGTGGCAAGCAATGCTGGAAGTACTGCCCAGGTAATTTTGGTCTACTCTTCCTTTTGTCAGCTTCAGATCTCAGTCACAGTTCAGGTCAGCAAAGAATCAAATACACAAGAACTACAGAATACATCAAGGCAGTGACTCAGCAATGCACTAAGACAATGTGCTCAACAAACACAAATTAAAGACGCAGCTACAGCCAACTTTGTTAAATCCAAAAAGTCAAAGCACGTCTGACAAAAGACAGGTGCCATGCCAAAATTAACTGATGTAGTTATTTCTTTCATTTATTTCTGTAAGAGAGTTGGTGATGTAATTTATTACACAATGACTCACCATCTAGATATTTTATCTCATATTTTTGTATATGTATCCCCTCATAGAACGTATTGGGGGTCGGTTGTTGTGAATCTCTCTCTCTGAAGAGTTGCATTGTATATCTCAGACTTTTTGCTAATACAAATTGCTGGTGAAGTTCCTGATTCTTATTCTGTCTAAAGGTGGAAATGAAGGACTATGTTATGCTGCAGAATTCCTGTTTCATTTAATGGAACAATAAGTTACTCTAAACCATGTTTTGTCTTTCTATGCATGTATAAATTTCACATATGTCTCATGATCATAGCAACAGGGAAAAAGGATAGCTTAGGACTTGTTTAAATACACCCTCTGCTCAATCTCTGTTTCTAAATATGTTTTCTTTCAGAATTAGCAATGAATATGAATTCTTAATTGCTCATATTTAAACTAATTCTCTTACTGTGAATACTGTTTAGGAATTCTTAACTGCTCTTAAACAATACTCCCACTTTCTCCACCAGTTAGCATAGTGAAAGATTCTTAACTGCCTTTCACTCACTAATTTCATAACTTCATCACCCAAATTTGAATAATTGTTCCACAGATGCCTATCTGGCTTTGCAACAATACTCTTCTCTCAAAGAAATACTTCAGCAGTACACCATCATGAATTCCATTGCCCAATGGCTCAAACTGTTCTATGATCTGTACACCAGGTCTGTTTGAATTCATCAACCAACCAAAAATCTAAACAAAATTAGTGCACCATAACTAGCCTAAAATCACCCCAAAACAATGCTAAATTATAAAGAGAGAGCCCTCTTTGGTTGTAGGTAGGCTAAAACCTGTAACTAAAAGACTGGTTAGTGGTTACCTCAGTCGTATTCCCTTTAGGAAGCAGGGAAGAACCTGAGTGATAACATCATTGGCGACTCCACTGGGGACTTCAGTTTCAAATTGCCACTTAGAAGGAAACAAACTTCCTGCTTTTCAAATGAATCTCCTGGGAAGTACCTCTATAAAGCTGTGACTATAAGCTTCTCATAAAACACTAAGAAAATAAACTCAAAAGCTGGCTCCAAAGAAGAAAACTTGTTACACTAGGTCAAACCCTAACCCAGATCCTCCAGCTATTTTTGAAAACCCCAATTTAATCCCTAAGATCCTGAAGAAGCAAGAGCAACAAGAAGAGTTCTCTAATTCAAGTGCTGAAGCATTTCAGCAGAGCTATATTCCCACCCTTGCTAAAGTGTCATTTCATCCTCATATTACTCCTACTTCTCCCAGTTCTTCATCCACTTCCCAAAGTAACTTCCCCACTCCTACATACACTTTACATCCTACTCCTATTATCCCTGTTCTTCCAGCTGTCCCACTCCTTCTTGTTGTACCAGTTATCTCTGCAAATATGGCTAACAGATATGCCCCTTTACACTTACCTGCCAATCCAGGGGCTATGCCCCAAGATTATCAAAGAAAAATCACCTATTTTGATGGTACTGGTTCTTATACAGCCCAACAACACACCAAGAAAATGCAGGACTATTTTGAGAACTATGAAATTGATGATGAAGATGTAAGGATGAAAATTTTTGTGCAAAGTTTAACTGGGGATGTAAGGACCTAGTTTAGGTCATTAGCTGCACATTCTATACTCAATCCTGATGCCTTATACCTCAGCTTCTTAAACAGATGGGAAAAGAAAAAAGACCCTTTACACATCCTAACTGAGTATGATAATTTAAAAAGGGGTCCACAAGAAATAGTTCAAGATTATTGTGCTAGATTCAACAATGTATACAACGCCATTCCTCAGAACCTGAGGCCCCCACTTGACTTGGCCCCTATCAAATTCCCCGATGGTTTTGATTAAGATATGGCATATCAGTTAAGAGAAAGAGCACCCCCAAGTTTGGTAGACATGCATAATATAGCTGTCAGTGTGGAGGCAAACCTGATTGCTAAGAGAACCGGAGCTAAAAATGAGAGGAGAACAACATTTAAAGAGGAACCTTGAGCTTTCGAGAAAAAGATAGATGTAGTCATGAAAGGTATGGAGAGGTTAGGAGATAGAGTTGAGACCATTGAGAGAAAATCCTCTTGGGAAGGACAAACAAGCAACACTACTAGGAATCCTAATTTTAGAAAAAACCAAAACCCAAATGCTAGGAGAGCTGGTCCTTATCAGAATATCAGACCTCCATTTCAAGAGAACTATGCAGAGGCCTCAACCTCTAATGAACAAATAGAAGATCCCCACATCAATCTAATGGGTTTGGACAGTGAACAACAAGTATTCTTAACACAAGATGATCAACAAGCCCAAGAATGAAAACAATTTCAAACAAAATTTGGTGAGTCATTTGATTTGAGAGAAGGGTATGATACAGCGGTCTATGAGGTACATAAACAATATAAATTGAGAAGCAGAACCATAGATGTGCCTGGACTTACTAAACCAACACATGCCAAACTGCCCAAGAAACTCAGTGATAAAGCTGTCTTAACAGAGTCCTCGGATAAAAAACTCCAAAGGGAAATCACAGTGGAAGATGTATCTGATGTAAAGCCTTCAGTAAATCCCTCATCTACACACTTTCTTTCAATAGAACTCTTGAGCAAACCTCTGGAAAACAATCACAATTCAGAAATACCTCATAACAGTGTACCTGGTCAAGAGATGGTCACCCAAAATTCAACAGAGAAAGAAAAACTTGCTGCTCAAAATATAAAAGTTCAGATGGAAAAGCCTTTCAATTTAGAAACAGAAATTGGCAAGCTGAAAATAGCCATTCCTCTTTCTGAATTGGCCAAACATGAGGTCTTCAGACAATAAATCAATAGGTCATTGCAAGTACCAGAGAATAGGGATGCAGTTAATATTATGGATGATCAGCCAGAACTGATTTTTGGCTCATAAGTCAATGGCAAATCAGTGGATCGAGGTATCCCTTCATTTTATGTGAGCCTAAACATTCATGACAAAGTTCTACACAATGCCATGTTTGACTCAGGTGCCTCCCATAATCTAATGCCCAAGTCAGTAATGGAAAAACTTGACCTGGACATCACAAGGCCTTACAAAGACTTGTTTTCATTTGATTCTAGCCAGGTAAAATGTCTAGGCCTAATCAAGGACCTTTGTGTATCCTTAGTCCAATACCCAGCTAAAACAATTTTGATGGATGTGGTAGTAGCTGACATTACACGAAAGTATGATATGCTTTTATCCACATCATGGGGTGCCAAACTCCAGGGATCTTTGTAGCTAGACATGTCATATGCCACAATTTCAGTCTTTGGCCAGCCAAAGAGATTATACCAAGAAACATTGATGAAATATGTGGTTAGCAGCCAGGAGAAGCCTCAAAACTTCCCAATCTACTCCATTCATTCAGACATGGACTCATTTATATTGTACAATGCTGATATGTGTCCCAAGACTGAGGTCAAGCTCCAAAAAACCACAAAAACAAGGGACATAAATGAACAGTCCAGTGCCCAAGATAAAAAGATCATTGATGAGATTAACACAACAAAGCCAACTAAAATATCACATGAATCACAAAAGCCAGACCTGCCCACTAAAAAAACATGTAAACCCATTGAAAGAAGCATTGATCAGGAAATCTTGTGGTATTTAGAATTTGATGGGTCAGTGAACAAACTAGGAGCAGGGGCGGGGGTTTGGATACACAATACACAAAATGACCATGCTCTAGGTCATGCATATAGGCTTAACTTTAGATGTACAAACAACATGGCCAAGTACGAAGCCCTTTTGCTAGGTCTCAAACTGATTAGGAGTCTTGGAGTGACCAAAGTTTCCATTTTAGGCGATTCATATTTAATTGTACAACAGATAAAGGGAAATTTTGTCACAAATGATCTCAGGCTAAGGTCTTACATGATAGCTACAACTGAGTTACTTAGCAGCTTCGTGGAATTTCAGCTCACCAAAATACCTAGAAGCCATAATTTACATGCACATAGTTTGGCAACTTTTGCAAGCACCTGTAAACTTCCTTTTGGGCCTAACCACCAGTTCACTACTGAGATTAAACATAGGCCTGCTGTCCTAGATAATGTAGAGAATTGGCAAGTATTTGAGAATGATACACAAATAAATAAATTTTTGACCATGAAAGAAGAATTCTCAAGCTTAAACATAGACACAAGCACTAGGGATGATCAACAACAAATTGATGAACTTAAGACAAATATATCATTTGAAATAGCAAATGTGATGTTACATCCAACAACCTTTGACTCTACCAATTTACAGAAGCTAAAACAAGCAGATTTTGATGAAATCATTGAAGAAGAATCTGAAGTAATTCAACTAAAGGATAATTTCCCGCCCACAGGTCTTACTCCTTTATAAGACATTTTTGACTCAAATAACATCCCTAAGAAACAAAAGATGCAACCCATAAATGCAGAAATTGAGGAATGTAGTATTGGGACCACTGAAAATCCTAAAATGATAAAGCTTTCTAGAACCTTACCTCCGGACAAGAAATCAGAATATATTGAACTGTTTAAAGAGTTTCAAGATGTGTTTTCCTGGAGTTATGAAGACCTCAAATCCTATGATAATTCAGTCATCCAACACACTATACCCTTGAAAGAAAACCAGAAACCTTTTAAACAAAAGTTGAGAAGAGTGAATCCAGTCCTTCTTCCCCTAATTGAAAAGGAAGTAAAACGAATGTACGAAGCTGGAATCATTGCACCTATAACATTTTTTGAATGGATTTCAAACCTGGTACCCACAAGAAAGAAAACTGGGGAGATAAGACTTTGTGTTGACCTGAGAAACTTGAATAAAGTCTCTCTCAAAGACCACTACCCCTTACCAAAAATGGATCACATCTTACAAAGGGTAGTGGGAGCTTCAAGGATCTCACTATTAGATGGTTTCTCAGGATTCAATCAGATTTTAGTTCACCCATATGATCAAGATAAAACAACTTTTACTACACCTTGGGGGACCTTTAAATATGTCAAAATGCCTTTTGGACTCAAGAATGCAAGAGCCACATTTCAGAGGGCAATGGACATAGCCTTTACGAAAGAAATCCATGATTTCTTAGTCATATACCTTGATGATCTCACAGCTTTCTCAAAATCAGACCAAGAACATTTAAAACATCTCAGGCAGGTGTTCTTAATTTGCAGAAAATATGGCATATCCTTGAACCCAAAGAAATCACTATTTGGCCTAGAAGAAGGCAAATTCTTAGGGCATATAATTTCAAAATATGGTATAAGAATTGACCCTGATAGGATTCAAGCTATCCTTCAAGTCCCTCATCCAAGAAACATCAAAGAATTACAAGATTTTCTAGGAAAGATTAATTTCTTAAGAATATTCATTCCTAACTTGGAAGAACTAATAATATTGTTGAATAACATGCTCAAGAAATATGCCAAAGTCAAATGGACAGTAGAAGCCAAGCATGCTTTTGAGAAAATCAAGGTAGCTTTAACAAGAACACCTATTCTTACAAGTCCTAGATTTGATAGAGACTTTATAATTTTTTCCTTTGCATCCGAACACACAATCACTTCTATCTTATTACAAAAGGATGACTTAGGATGCGAGAAACCCATTTCCTTTTTTAGCAGAGCCCTTAGAGATTCCCCACTTAAATACCAGATCATGGAAAAGAAGCATATGCCCTTGTCAAGGCTATAAAGGATTTCAGAGTTTATATCTTGTACTCTCACATAATTGCATATGTTCCCAATGCAGTGGTCAAAGACATTTTAACCCAAGAGGGAATTGAAGGTAAAAGGGGCAAATGGATAGCCAACATTTTGGAATATGACATAGAGATTAAGACAACAAAACTTATAAAAGGACAAGGGCTAGCTAAGCTAATGACTGAAACCAATTTCCAAGCCCTTGACATCAATGAACTAGATAACGAACAGGAGATGGCGACTCCATAGATCAATCAAGCCTTCTTACAATCACCTTGGTATGCTGACATATGTTTTGTATTGTTAAACCTGCAATCTCCTCCAGGGTTATCCAGAACCAAAAAGAGATTTTTGAAAATGAAAGCTTCAAAGTTTTGTGTCATAGATAATGTATTATTTTGGAGAAATCATGAAGGTATTTTGCTTAATTGCCTCACTTTGGAGGAAAGTGATAAATTCCTCAGAGAATTTCATGCAGGGGATTATGGAGGGCACTTATATTGGAAATCAACAGCTGATAAAATCATAAGGGCTAGATTTTATTGGCCCTCTGTGTTTGCTGATGTAAAAAAGTTTGTGATGTCATGTTGTAAATGTCATATCTTTGAAGGAAAGAAAAAGTTGCTGCCTTTACCCCTCAAACCTGTTTCAACTGAAAAACCATTTCAACAATGGGGTTTAGACTTCATTGGGGAAATTCACCCTTCGTCCTCTGGCCAGCATAGATGGATTTTGACAGCTATAGATTACTTTACCAAATGGATAGAGGCCATACCTTGTAGACAAGCCAATGACTCAATCATCATACAATTCCTAGAGACCAATATCCTGTCTAGATTTGGCTGCCCAGAAAAGATCATAATAGACAATGCAACTGCCTTTAAATCCAAAAGAATGATTAGTTTTTGTCACAAATATCATATTACCCTAGGTCATTCCACAGCCTATTACCCTCAAGGAAATGGCCTAGCCGAGTCCTCCAACAAAAGCCTCATTAACATCATCAAAAAGATCTTGGAGGAGAACAAAAAGAATTGACATAAGAAGCTTGTCAATGCACTATGGGCAGATAGATTGACCACTAAAAGATCTATTGGTACAAGTCCATATGAATTGGTATATGGTCTAGAAGCTATTTTCCCTTCATCCCTTAGGATCCCTGTGATCAAATTGCTGCAGGAGATACAAGCAGAACCTAATGACATCCAGAGGAGGATCAATCAAACAATTCACTTGTAGCAAACAAGGGAAGAAGTGTATCATAGAACCCAGGTTCTACGAGAGAAGCTGAAAAAGATGTTTGACAAAAGAACAAAAGCTGAAGACTTCTTCATAGGAAACAAAGTACTAAAATGGGATTCTAGGAGGGAGGACAAAGGGAAACATGGCAAATTTGATTTTCTTTGGAAAGGACCATTTGTAATTCAAGTTGTGCAGGGTAATAACACCTTTTTTCTAAAGAGTCTGGATGGTTCAAATAATGAGGAAGGCCCAGTGAATGGGAGAATGCTCAAGCACTACTATGATCCATGAACACAACACAATTACATATTGTACATAAATATGTGTATTTTCATCATTTTTCATTTAAAACAGCTAGATAGAAACCCAAGTGTAATAAATTTTGAAGAAAGAACAACGAACTGTATCAAGTGTGGTATATATGCTGAATGTTCCACAAGCAAATTTGAGGAAGGTCTAGAGAATAGAGAACCAATGATAAGCAGTCATACAAACCAACAAGACATAAACTGGTAATTGTTGCACAAATCAGGTCAAAAGATACTGCATACGGGTTCATCAGATTCAGATCAAAGGTGTCCATGACAAAGGAAAGTTCAAACTGCAGCAACAATTGAAAATTAAGGCCATCTGACCTGCTGTTCTTGGCTTTCCACCAGGAAAAGCCATCCCCAAGTGGAGCCACTGTTAGGTTCCTATACCATAGGTTTCATTTTTCATGATTGACAGTGGAAGGGCTAAATATGTTCATCTTTGCAGGTTGCAAAGGTTCCACATTTTATATACAGACTAGGAAAATTAAAAGATGAAAAGAGGGTATGCCTTAAAAGAATAATAAAAAGGCAAGAAAATCAATTGGTCAGAAAAGAATAGTGAAAATGAACCCCAAATCAAAGACCAAGAAAGTGGCCAGTCAAAATACCACTACTATCTTATTGGCAGCATTACAATGTGCAAATACTGATGCTAATCCTACTTGATGGATGGCCCAACAGTTTAATCTGGACCATGCCATGTTTAAATTGCTTGTTGCAGAATAGAGAATGATTCCTGTCCAAACAGCTCAAGCTTGGCAGATGACTAAGCTAGGTAGAAAAATGAAGGAGCCCATTTGCTTAATCTGGGTCCTTGGAAGAAATAAGGGTAGATTTAGATAGGAGGGTAGTCAAAAGAAAAAGAGGAAAAACAGGGTTTGCTAATTCAAGTGCACCCAATTCAAGTGAAGAAAAAATGTTAGGATTGCTAGGCTGGGTAAGTAGTGCGAGGTTACAGAAGTAAAGGTGCCATTACCATTTGGCTTATCATGAAGAACTCATCTCATTCAGGATGTTGGCACCATGGTAGAGGTTTGATGACATAACAATGGAAGCATGACTAATTTCCCCCTTTTCCCGAAACATCATTTACTAACACTCCCCAAAAGACCTTGGGATCTGCCCAAGAGGCTCGATTCATTTCATTTCAGTACCAAGTCCAAGTCAAATTCTCAATTGACTGAAGGAAAAGAAGCCACATTTCTTGTGTAAAAATCATCATTCTGAATTCCACCCATTTTCCATGTCTAAAGTTTCATTTCATGGACTCAGTATTTTCCCCTGCATTTTTCACATCACAGTGTCATATTAATAGTTAATTCTATTATTTAGCTCCCTAACATTGCTCCCCTTCCCTAGTTCTACAAAAAACTGTATAAAATCCCAAAAAAATCTATTTATATATCCCCCCCCTAGCAATATAGCTATATAAGTCATGTCCTGGGGAATACTTAGTCCATCTGGGACTAGTATTAACCCTCCACCGCCCTAGACTATGTGTTGTGATTAAACCCTTTGGTAAAAATCAATTACCATAAGTTTCCCCGCTCATAAACCCAATCTATACCCCTCCCGCGCTAATATATTTGTTTGTAATGTTTTAAATAAACATATACAGATGGGCGCGCATAATAACCCCACAAACCAAAGTCTAAACCCACCCCACACCTTTATTTTTAATATTTAAATGGGCGGGTCCCACGCCTAACCCTCCACCACCACATATCCCCCGCTAGCTGTCTGATGCACAACGATCTGGATCCAAGGGTGGAAGGTCGTTTTCACCAGCAAAGAGGCAGAGGTTTAGCATCCGGGGGATTGGTGGTTTTGCCGCCGTACCCCCGCCACGTGTCGTCGGAGCCCCCTCCACCAATACCACTTATGACCGGAGGGTGGTGTAGGGAATACTGGATACCACCCTCTGCCCATTGACATCACATCCACGTCACCTGTGACGTCACCGCCGCGTCCCCGCTGCTACTCCACGTCGCTCCCACGTCATCCCCCCCTCGTCATCTGCCCTGCCACCGTGTCACCGCCACGTCGCCATCCTCGTCAGACGCCACGTCATCCTGCCGTACCCAAGACCCACCGATGACTTCATGCTGATGTTAAAGTGCCAAAAGCGCCAAATTTGCATAAAACGATGCGAAAGGACCGTTTATTGTCATCTTCATTGGCCGTTTGGGAGCGCTGTGCATGCAGACTACGTCGTTTTGCTGCCTAAACCTGGATTTCAGTCACCCAAGCTGTTGCCGCCCTTGAATTCGAGTCAATTTCTCGTTATTGTACCAGTTCAATGCCCTCGGAGCTGTAAAAACTAGGTGACATTCAAGCTCCCACACCAAGTCGGGGAAGGCACCTCCACAGCCGCAGCTGCAAAAGCTGCTCAGTAGGTATCTACAAAAACAACAACCACAGCAAAGGGAAAGGAAGTGATGGATGCACAGCAGGAGACGGAGAAAGAACAGCCCACCACTTCCAAAGATCAGAGTCAAGGGCAAACCCCTCTACAGCAAACTGAAGCATCACAGCTTCTAGCCTTGCAAACTCCTCTCAATGAGGGAAGAGGCAGAAAACGAGATAGAGAGGAGCCCACACCACCAAGTGGGTCAACACAACAACCAGAAGCCAAGAGGCAAAGAATTGACCCTCAGGCTGAAGAAGAGATCAGTGAAGAAAGGGTACAGAGCCAGAACATAGAAAGAGATTCCAGCCAGCAGACTGCTACCAGCTCATTCCAACAGGAACAAGGTATGCAGCATAGTACAGAGGTGTCATCTTCCAGGCAGCAGGGCAGGCAACCAGCTGGTGTCAAAGGAACTTTTATGGAAATTAAGGCACAAAATGAGCTGTTAAGAGTACAAATTTATGATCAATTCTTAAAAACAACACCCTCCAAGCAACAAAGACTAATGGCAGCTTATGATATCAAGGAGGACAAAATGATTTTTACTCATTTCAAGCCTAAAGTTCAAAAACCCAAATCATCTGCAGACTACACAAAGACAAATCTAGAGGTCCTCTCCAAGTATATACATCCCATGGATCAAATTGAACTGCATAAACAGACAAGGGAAATGGTTTATGCTACACTTGCAGATAGGGGTGTGCTGGCCCATCAGTTAAAAGAATCACTGAAAAATACAAATACACAATTGGATTTGGAAAGGATGTCTTCCACTGCTAACGACAACCGAATAAAAACTTTGGAGGACATAATTATTGATCTCGGAAATGATCCTAAGGATCCAAAGGGTATCAAGGCCCTTATGAAGAAAAAGGAGGATGACATTGCTGAACTCAGAAAGCAGGCAAAGCTGCCTGCAACCATTCACCCTCAAACAGCAGAACTTGCACAAGAAAAACAGGTTGATGAGACCATGGATCTGCTTCTAAAGATGAATCAGAGAATACTACAAATGGAGGGAGAATTGGAGAAAGCCTTGCAGCATAAACAAGGGGAGTCAACCTCCCAACCCCCTCAAGCATCCTCAAATCTTGAACCTACTCCTCATATACAAACAACAATAGCCCCTCCTACTATTCCACCACCTACAACAACTACATCAACTACGGATGCAACAACAACAACAACAACAGCGCCATAATCTAACATGAGCATGGAAGACTTAATGAAAGCTGTCAAGAAACTTGAAATTCAAGTGACAGAAATAAATGAGGCCAAAGATAGGCTGGCCAAGCTAGAGGCTAGTTATGACAAGTCTAAAATGACAGTGGCTGAGAAGCAAAGGGAAATAAAAGCACTAGAAACTAGAGTGAAGGCCTTAGAAAAAGAATTATCTCTGGGAAAAACTCTTGCTAAGATAAAAAAGATTTTGTGGGCCAAAATTGGCCAATCAATTAATGACCAATGGAGATCAATACAGGCCATACATGAGCAGATTGAGTTAATAGGCATGGCTCAGTTCGAAATTCAGAAGGCCAGGACAACATTGGGGATTATGCCTGAACAGGCTAACAAGATGATTCATTTCCTTAACACTCACACCAAAGAAGAATTGGCAGCACTGGACATACACAGTCGAACTGACACTATTCTGACAGCGAAGAAAGTGCTGACCTTGAGAAATTTCACACAGACTCTGGAAGGGAAATTTCAGGAGATGCAGGTAGAAGTAAATGATTTCAGGACAAAAATAGCAGCATTGCAAAGCAGAGGATTACCCAGCCTAGTGATTGGTACTGGAAAACTGCTGTCATGTGAACAATACACCACTAGGATAAATAATTATGTTGAAAATCATATTACAGCATCGATCAGATCTACAGAAGAAGCAGGACCTCCCTCTGGGCAATCTTTGTATGATAAATTGGAGAATTTATTTTTTATTGAGCATGAGATTAATCATCTGTTCGAAGTGCCTCCAAATTTCTATAGATATACCGAAGCAGATGAAACACTCATAAAGATAAGGAGACATCAGTTACCTCCAGCTGATTGGTGGCAAGCAATGCTGGAAGTACTGCCCAGGTAATTTTGGTCTACTCTTCCTTTTGTCAGCTTCAGATCTCAGTCACAGTTCAGGTCAGCAAAGAATCAAATACACAGGAACTACAGAATACATCAAGGCAGTGACTCAGCAATGCACTAAGACAACGTGCTCAGCAAACACAAATTAAAGACGCAGCTACAACCAACTTTGTTAAATCCAAAAAGTCAAAGCACGTCTGACAAAAGACAGCTGCCATGCCAAAATTAACTGATGCAGTTATTTCTTTCATTTATTTCTGTAAGAGAGTTGGTGATGTAATTTATTACACAATGACTCACCATCTAGATATTTTATCTCATATTTTTGTATATATATCCCCTCATAGAACGTATTGGGGGTCGGTTGTTGTGAATCTCTCTCTCTGAAGAGATGCATTGCATATCTCAGACTTTTTGCTAATACAAATTGCTGGTGAAGTTCCTGATTCTTATTCCGTCTGAAGGTGGAAATGAAGGACTGTGTTACGCTGCAGAATTCCTGTGTCATTTGATGGAACAATAAGTTACTCTAAACCATGTTTTGTCTTTCTATGTATGTATAAATTTCACATATGTCTCACGATCATAGCAACAGGGAAAAGGATAGCTTAGGACTTGTTTAAATACACCCTCTGCTCAATCTCTGTTTCTAAATATGTTTTCTTTCAGAATTAGCAATGAATATGAATTCTTAATTGCTCATATTTAAAATAATTCTCTCACTGTGAATACTGTTTAGGAATTCTTAACTGCTCTTAAACAGTACTCCCACTTTCTCCACCAGTTAGCATAGTGAAAGATTCTTAACTGCCTTTCACTCACTAATTTCATAACTTCATCACCCAAATTTGAATAATTGTTCCACATATACCTATATTGCTTTGCAGCAGTACTCTTCTCTCAAAGAAATACTTCAGCAGTACACCATTATGAACTCCATTGCCCAATGGCTCAAGCTGTTCTATGATCTGTACACCAGCTCTGTTTGAATTCAACAACCAACCAAAAATCTAAACAAAATCAGTGCACCATAACTAGCCTAAAATCACCCCAAAACAATGCTAAATTATAAAGAGAGAGCCCTCTCTGTTTGCAGGTAGGCTAGGACCTGTAACTAAAAGACTGGTTAGTGGTTACCTCAGCCGTATTCCCTTTAAGAAGCAGGGAACAACCTGAGTGATAAAAGTATGCTAAAGATACAGGTCTTACTCTTCATTCATATATAGATGTAGATTGGGTAGGAAATGTTGATGACAGAAAAAGCACTAGTGGTGGTGCATTCTATATGGGTTCCAGGTTAGTGTCTTGGTTCAGCAAGAAACAAAGTTCAATTGCTTTATCTACCACTGAAGCAAAATATGTGGCTACTGCATCTTGTTGCACATAATTACTTTGTATTATGCAAACCTTGCAAGACATTCAAATCACATGTACTCCACCCATCTCCATTATATGTGATAATACAAGTGCCATCAGAATTTCAAAGAATCCAGTCATGCACTCCAAGACCAAGCACATACCCATCAAATACCATTTTCTATGTGAAAGAGTGCTTGAACAAAAGGTAAAATTTGAGTATGTTCCCTCCAAAGAACATGTTGCTGATATATTCACTAAACCACTACCCAGAGAGACATTTGAATATCTCAGACAAAAGCTGGGAGTAGTTGTTGCATCATCCTACTGTTAAATCCAAATTTTCAGAGAAAGGTTGTTATACATGTGTTTCATGGAGTATAGTTGCATACACACGCAGGTTTCTTTGGGTCAAGGAGCGTATGTGTTTTTCAGACAAGAAAAACAATGGGGCATGCTTTGATATGGGTGCTCTGATAGATATTGATGATTAATGTGTATTGATATGCTTTGTTCATTAATTTTTATCTGATTGACAAAGATTCCTTGATCATTGACCTGTTAACAATGCGCGGTAGCACAGGTTCAGGGGGAGCATTAGCCTTCATGTACATTCAACATTGTTGGCATTATGGTTGCTAAGTCCAGCTATGGCTTCAAATATTTATACCATTTGTTGCTTAAGTCATGTAAAATTCTAGGGTGTGATATGTCTTCTCATACATTTGAATGAGTCCTCTTGGACAAATGATGTGATTTTTATCCCCACTTTACATGGGATGAATGATGTAATATTTATTGTTTCTATCATGTATAAACAATTGGTATATCCCCACTTGGTTAGTAGATGGATGTATGTATAAGTCATTGGTGATAGGAAGGTCAACCTCACATAGTTGAGTTATAGAGTCATGTTATTCTCTTAGAAAATATTTCTTTTGTAGACTCTGCTTGTACTCAGGGGGATCATGAATAACATAATGTATGTCAAAGGGAGGAAATATCTTGGTCCACCCTTTGCCCTTGATGTCAAAGGGGGAGAGTGACTTGGTGTTGTTGTTGCCATCAAGTCCAAAGGGGGAGATTTAAATGGAATTATGATACAGGTGTTGTCCTTGATGGAAACTCACTCAGATGAAAGATCACAGTGCAGTAGGCCAATAGCAAAGAATTACAGATCAGACTCCAAATAATGAAGAAAGAGAGGTATATGTAGGTTCACCTTGTCAAAGCTACGTATACACGCAGGTTTACTGAACAAAAGGAGTGTATACGTACACACGCACTTTCACAGAAGGAAAATCACACATATCTTGGAAAAAAAAAGTTTTTGGTCCGAGGTATTTCTTGGTTCAAGGTATTTGACCCAAGGTAATTGGTCCAAGGCATTTGGTCCAAGGTATTGGTCCTAAATAGTTTTCGTCCCTGGTATTGAGAAAAGCCTCAAACCATATAAGGAGGAGAAGATCATTAGGCTAGATGAGAAAGTATTTTGAATATCTTATAAGGTGTTGGATCATATATGCAGGTTAATGAGTTTTTGATGGTTTTCTTGATCTGATCTAAGGAGGCACCTATATGGCTGATGAAGGTTGATGGACTGGGATCATAAAGGCTTAAGTGTATTATCATTATGTGGTTTTATCTTGAACAATCTAGATTTGAATATTGACGCATGTTTTATTCTGTAAATGTGATGATCTGGGTATGACTAAAGTATGCAATAGTTGTGATGTTTTAAGTTAGCATTTACAGATTTGTATGCAGGTTCACTTTAGTAAAAGAGCATATACACGTTGGTTTAGCATATCAAAGTAGCGTATACATCATAAATTTGAATTTTCAGATCTGTTCATTGGTTCCCTTTGGTAAAAGTGTGTATACACACTGGTTCGACACATGGAAGTAATGTATACCTTATGAAGTATGATGTTTAAAGTTTCAGTTGTTTCTGTTCACTGTTGTAGAGTTCTGGGTTCTGCATTGTGTTCTGGTGACTGTAGTCTGGTGACAATGTTACGAATGATTAGATTGATTGATTGTGATTTGCTTAAGTGATGATGGGTTGTCAAGTGATTGATTGATTCAGTTGTGGCTGATTCAGAAAGTGATAATTGAGTTTTAGTGATTGGTTGACACAGATGTATTTGATGGTTGTATTGCAGTTATTCTTTTCTGAGTTTCAATGTAGTTGATGGGTCCAGTAAGAAAATTGAATGAAACTTGGCCTTCAGATTGTGGTGTTGTGTTCCAGGAGTATTTAGTCTGAAAATTTATGAAACATGGTCCCTGGTGGAAGAGTGGAGTTTTCTATACGCTGGCACCTATGTACTAGTAAACATATTGGCTAGTACAAGATCTAGGGGGTTGTAGCTCCCTTCCAGTAGTAGCTAGAGAATGAGAGAAGGTTGTAGCCTTCTTCAGGTGGATGCCTACATACTGGTATGTGTCTGCACCAGTACAAGATTGTAAACAAATTTTCTTATTATTAAAAAGAAGATAGAGACAACAATAACAGGTGGTTTTTACCCACACTGGGTTTCCACCTTATATCTTGGTGTTCATGTGTGTTTTTTATGTATGATGCTATATAATTTTTTTACTGCACTACATAATAAATCTCTGATATATTGGTTTAAGCTCAACACATGATAAATTGTCTAAATCAAAAGTTCTTTGCATATATGCTAGTTGCTTTCAGTACAGTCGCGTGTACATGATAGTTCACTTCATTGAAGTAGCGTATATAAATATGTTTGGAAAATAAAATTATAGATCTGATAATACTGATTCACCCCCCTCTCAGTATTATTTCCAACAATAGTATCCTTTTAACAAGTATTTTTTCCTAGAAAGCCTCTTGAATTCCTGCTAACTCAAGTCATCTGTCTTGATATCTTTGACCCGCTTAACATCTTCCCACCAGATGTTTGCTTTACCTTTCAAAATGCAGATAGTTATTTTGGCCTTCATGTTATCTGTGTACTCATGCAACTCAAATAATTTGTTCATCCCAAGTATCCAAGCA
Organism: Pinus taeda; assembly: GCA_000404065.3. Classification (NCBI taxonomy): domain Eukaryota; kingdom Viridiplantae; phylum Streptophyta; class Pinopsida; order Pinales; family Pinaceae; genus Pinus; species Pinus taeda. The sequence continues at coordinate 158,321 of APFE031718227.1, read as the reverse complement.
TCTACATGTTCTAGCTTCTTCACATCTCCATCAAAAGCAGGTGGTTTTTCTTTTTTGATTTCATCCAGAAAATATCCCATATCATTCCTCTTGTAAGGATGATAACAATGATGATCATGATGTCTATCAGAACTAGAACTTGAATATTACTTGTACTCATCAACCCTCCTATACGGAGTGTCCAACAACCTTCCATCTTTCACTATATTGAATCTATCTGACCTGTGCCTACTAGGAGACCTATTTCGATATGCCCCATTAGTTGCATCCTCATATCCATGGCTGATCCTAAGTGGACCTTGTTGCTGCAATTTTGAAAAACTATGAAGAAGTATAACATTAACCTCTGCTTTCTTCTCTTGTGCCTATATGATCTAGTTATTATCTACCTCACAACTCCTTATGTCTTACTTTAAGCTCCTTAGTGTAACATCCAAATCGGAAGGATTTCCAACGCCATACTTCTCTTCGGATTCATAGGGAGAGCCTTTGTAGTCAACCATCTTGCTATCCATTTTATATTTCTTCCTGCAATGCATAATATGTCAAATGAACCAAATCACAATAAATCAACATACCTTAGTATAGCTCGGAGGATACCTCATCTGCAAGATCACCAAATCAACATGATACATGTATAACATAAATATAACAGCATATATACATTCAAAAATAAATGCATCAACATATAAACATCACTCTAGTTAGTGTTCAGTGATCAATGCAAATCCATATCAATAATGCATGTTATGACATCATGCATGACAACAACCATTACTCCATTATACACATTGCCACATGCAACCAACAATATGTATAAGCAATTCCTAGTCAACTACACATATGCATAAACACATGTAGTCAAACATAAGAGATCAATTCTTATAATCAACCTACAAGATTGATACATGTAATCATCATATTCAAGAATGTAACCTAACATACAACAATGTAAGTAGGTGACGCAAAATCAACATGTAAGAAACATATAATCCATATGAAACTAGTCACATACTCATGAAAAATACATTTCATGAAATCAATATCAAATTCTCCATAAAAACCATACTGAAACCATAATCAATCATCAAGCCAATGCAACAAGCACATGAAATGTAAGTGTAAGAGGCACACATGCAACTGACATGCATGCATGACCAACACACACTGCCCACCCAGTTCGAGAATTGAACCATGCTCTGATACCACTCTGTAACACTCTCCTCCCACATCCACCCAAGTAACCATGCCAACCAGGGTAAACATGAGACAAGAAGGTACTATGATCAGATTCAACCTCTTATGTGACCTTAATGAAGTGGAATCGACAAAACATCACACACAATAATCCAACATCATCAATAGAACCCTCACGAGACAAGTCATCCACACGGATAGTCTGTCCCTAGGTCCCACTATTGTTCTGGATCTCTTAATCCATAGTGGCCCTCACGCTATGGGCAAGGGAGCGACTTGCAATCCAAAGTCTGTCTCACAGGTTTGCCTGCCAGCAAACAAGGACCAAAATTTCTAGTTCTGTGGCAATGACATTGAGATTTAAGCCACTTTTTTAGGCCCAGAGCCCAAGCCACTGCCCAGAATGGAGTGATAGCTTAGAATTTGTAAAAATATAGGGAAAGAATGATGAAAAAGCAATAAACTAAGCAATACCACAACTAGACCCCTACTATCCATGACAGACATTTCTTCAAACACATCATCAACATGTAACCTATAGGTGTAAACAACAAAATTAAGTGTAGGTATCTCATACTTATCTAAGAATTGATATGAACCATTGTTCCTTACATAGTTGTTGTCATAAAACATACATTTAGCCAACATAATAGGAACTAAAATACCATAAACATATTAGCCATCAAAATATACATATACATCAATACATATACACATGAAAATCAAGGGAATGAATTTCTCATTAATGAATGCAATGTGCCAATCAGAGATGGGACTACCACATTCCAACCGATCATAGATTGGTTGATCCAAGTATCTCTTCATCCAATCAACCCCATGCCATATTCCAAGCATGAATGTGGGACTCATAGTACACACCAACAACACCAAACAAGCATGGATGCCATCGTAGTTCTCTGCCTACACTGTCATGAATTTGAGTGCCTCCTAGTCTCTTAGGCTTTACCATGCATCCACGGTCCATTTTAGGTATCACTAGTCCCTACACTGAGACATAGTCTTCAAGATTTACCATGCATCCCATCTCGGAACCACTAGACCCAATGGAGATAAAACCCACCTCTTGGCTTATTGTATATCTCGTAATTCACCGGAAAGGATTCCTAAGCCTATCGAGGAACATAATCTAGCTTTATCCCAACCCAGAGTATGGTTGAAGGGTTACTAGGCCAGTGGCTTCATGATCCTCAGTCTAATTTAGGGACCACTCAGACCATGTGTTTGTCGATTTAGAGATCCGCCCCACTCAGCTTCGAATCCAATCTAGCCATCCCATATAAACCAAATGAAATAAGCCATCTCATCAAAGCTATCAGTAAATGGAAAGGCTAGGCTGAAAATACTATCACACCTGAAAAACCTATGCCATGGTAGAAAAGAAACACATACAATCCCATGCATTCCAAATCTAGCAAGGAAAATACACATGCAATTGATATCTACAATGAAGCTTGTTGTAGATGCTTGATCCAACCTTTCCGTACTTGATCTTTGCTTCCTCTTTCCTTCTTTTCCTTTCTTACTCTAATGCCAAGGTGCTCCAAGGAACTCCAGTGTCGAAGAGAGAGAGAGAGAGAGAGAGAGAGAGAGAGAGAGAGAGAGAGAATAATGAGAGAGCTCCAAAACTCAACTGGCAAAAGGTTACCAACTGATGCTCATAAGCCTTTCTATGGATGAGGCCTCTATTTTCTTTGTTTTCCCTCATTTTCTCTCATTTTCCTCCTCACATGCAACCCGTGACCTTTCACCTCCCTTTCCTACTAATTTCCATTATTTTCATAAATAAATGTGCTAAAAATGTCATTTTGCATTTCCAAAGCCTTAGTTATTTCCTTTGCCAATTTCCTTATCCATAAACAACTAAATGAACACCCCATAGGATGTCTTTCCCAACAGTGAACTTGGAATAAGTGTCCCATCAACCATGGTTATTGTTTATTACTTTATTACATGGAATTTTCACCAAGGTTGTTACACTTTCAACCACGGGGTGACGATGGGTTCCATCAATAGGTATATTATAAGGCCATTTTACCATCCTCCACCCTATAAAATCTTATTTTATCACATTAATTAACATCTATATGTCTATAATGTGCTTATTAGGAATACTAAAGGGTGTTTTCCATATTTTGTGTCCTAATGGGTTAATGTACAGGAAAAAGAGAGATTTTGAGTGCATTTACTATGCAGAGGCACATTTGAGGCATCTAAAGGAGATGTAGCAGGCTTGTCCCCTACATTTATTCTCCTTAAACTCTTTTTGATCCCTATGATCACTCATCAATAGCTCGAGGTCTACTAGTAGCCAATGAGCTCAAGTAATTGAAGGGTCTAGGGGAGATAGATACACTTTTTTCGATATTTTAGAGGGAAGTAGTCCTCTTCCCAAGGAGGTTTCCCCTCAATCATCTTTGTATAAATCGACAAGACCAAGGTCTCACTAGGGTTCAAACTTTTGGATGAAGGAGAGGAACTAAGAGTCAGGTGCTTAAGACTGTCATTTTGATTTTTTAATTTTCATGATGTATTTGAACTCCATTTTATGTTAATGAAAGGTCTACTATTGTTTCACCTATTAGTATATTTGAAAGGGGTGAGTCCCCTTGGGTTAGGTCCCAACCCATAGGATATAGTCTCTCTTTGTGTATCTTATTTATGCATTGTTTTAGTAGCAACATTTCCTTCTTTGTTTCAGTAGAATTTTACTTGCCAAAAAAATTGTGGTTGCAGACTTCATTACCACCTCTCTTGTGGGAAGCCAGGTTGAGGAATCTACAACAAAAATCCAAAAATATGTGGTTTCCTTCCTTTGAGTATTGCTAGGATTTAGCTAATTGTTCTCTTGCATACTCTATTTCTACAATATAGGAGTTAAAATCATCTTTCTCAAGATTTCATGTATGTAGGCTAGATGTATGTTGTAAGGTGAATTAGTTCTTAATGAAATAAAATCCTTCCTTGTTTTATTTCATAAAATTTGACTCATCCTTTCTTTCTTAGTTTGTTTTTCTTCAATTTGATAATTGGTTTGATATTCTTTTCAAGAACAAGAAGGATTGATTGTTGTTCTACATGTACTACCAATGACTTGTAGGGTTGGCACACTCATCCTAAATCTATTTTGTCACCATCAAACTCTTCCATGACCACTCACATTTCCCTCAAAACTCTTCCATGACCACTCAAATTGCCCTCAAAAATCTTCCATTGAGACCACATGTCTAGGTCATTGAAGGACACCGTGAGCACTTGATTTTGTCCAAGATGGTCCTATAATGGGTAATAAGCTTGGAAAAGGCCTCACATAGCTTTCATGCACATTCATATAACTTTCCCAACCTTTAGAATTTTTTTATTACCTGTATAATTCTCATGGACCCAATCTTGTAGAAAAATAGGGAAATCCCATAACATCCTATAACAATCCTATAGCTTTCCTTTAGCATCCTATAGTGTTGTCAAAAATTGACCATATTTTCTCTAAGAGCTTTATTTTTTCCTCTTGGGATTTAATAATGACCCCCAAGCTTTGAATCCATGATTGGGGAGAACCAAAGAACACTCTAGAACCACATTTCCTTCACTGCAAGTACAAATTTGAAATTAGAGTTAGAAGACATATTTCCACATTTGAATAGAAATGAATATTTTTTTATGAAGTTTACTTGAATTATGGTACTAAGACTAAGTTTCATTGAACATGGTGATAAAAAAGGTGATTCACCAATGCAAAGTAGATTATACCCGATTCTTGAGTTTATGCTTTCTTAGTATTTTAGTCACACGCATTATTGTTGAAAAGCTCTAATTTCCTTTTCCAAATAAACTTTCCACATTCTACAAGTAGAGCATTGATTTAAATTCTTCAAGTAGAATATCACTTTTCATTTTGTAGTTAGCATTGTATTTACATTCCTTAAATTAGAGTCAACCTTTACAATTGGATGAAGAACACAATCATTCCTAAAATTAGAGTAATGTTTTCATTCCTACAAATAGAGTAGAAATCTCTCTTTTCATGCAATTTCTTTCTCTGAGCTAGCTAAAGGAGTGGTCACTCTGTGCCTTGAAATGATCCATTTCTTAAAGGTGGCATGGGTAGAACTTGACCTACTGTACATACAACATTGTCACTTCTAAGCTTCTACAAGCCTTGGTTTGATAATTAAAGTCGATAGTCTTGGGAGTCTCAAGATTCTCGTCAAGATATTGAGGTTCATCAAGTGGTATCAGTCTCACTAGCTACAACTTCTGGGTTAGATAAATGGTGCCTTGATAGGTTTCATTCTATGCCCAACATGATGGATGATATAGTAATATATTCTTTAACTAAGGATATTATAATCATAAATATTGCATCGATGTAGAAAGGTAACTTTTTTATTAGTGTAACTATTGTGTTAGAAACTATTTGCCATTTTCTTTTCAAAGCATATTATTATTATTAAAAGAATGTGTCTCACTAAGGTAAAAAATGAGACAACAACAAATAATAAATGGGGAAAGAAATTTTAAATACATAAAATGAAGAAATACCATTGAACAATATATTACAACAACTAGGGTAACACTGTCAATCTTTGTAACAAACGATTCCAAGGGAAACAAAATTGAAGCCTTAGGAAGAGGAACAAATGTATCAAAATTACCATATAAATTAAGTGCAAAAGTTATAAATGGAATTCAAAGATAAATAAGGATTGAATTGGATTGGGGTTTCTTAATAACCCTCAAACTATAAGCAATATACAAACTTTTTACTGTAAAACCCCAAGTCAAAATAATGTGGGTTATTAATAAAAAGATACATTAAATGTATTCATAGTTCCTGAGACACAAACAACCATTTTTCCCTTGGAATGATGATGGAATATTTGAGGCCATATTTCCATAAGTGAAAAAGAAGAAGAAGAGAAAATCTTACAAATGACCAAGAATCTTCTAACTACAGTATCATTCTCTTCCAGAGAGAGAGAGAACAAATTATGAAATTGAATATTTAACATATGTATCACTTAAAATCTGAAATCTACATTCGATAGCGAACATTTGCACCAAGAGAATCGAAAGAATAAGAACTTGGGACCACAAAGAGCTGTGTAAGGTATATGAGGTTCAATAAGGACAATTTCATGAACACAACTCAGACGACGAATTCCTTGGTAATTGCAGAACTCCAACTAGAAGGGACTAGACCTAGAAAGAAAAAAAATGGGGGATTAAGAAAGATTGGTGATAGCAAGGTACCCTATAGTGGAATTAGAGGGGTTAAGCACCCCAGTGCTAGGAAGAGGAAGAAACCCTAATGAAACATAGGGTATGGGAATTACTTGAAGGTGTCGAGAGTAAGTGTTTTGAAGAAACATACAACCAAAATAAAATTTAAACAACTCTAGACTATTAGTAGAAATAAACAAAAGATAAAATTAATAATTCTATCCTATAACTATGACATTTCTTAACCAAAATAAAATTTAAACAACTCTAGACTATTAGCAGAAAAAAACAAAGGATAAAATTAATAATTCTATCCTATAACTATGAAATTTCTTACCCTGACACAGAGTACAACTATATGGACTAGTGTCATAATCCTCTCTAGAGAAACCCTATCAAGAACCTAAGATTTTTTAGACAATGAGTAAGGAGCACCTTAATTTTTTTAAAATAAACATAAGTAAATAAGAACATTTAATTCTAGTTAATCGGCAAGGCCAATGGGGTGAGAAATAAAGAAATCTATCTTGAAAAACCTTAGGAGAAATTACATTTCCCAAAAAAAATCATGCCCAACGTTCCTTATTTTCGTAGCTACCAATGTGGTAATCCAACACATAGAGTCTTACCCAGTTCCAGAAATTACCATGGTGGCTAATTACCCAAAACCTAAGTGTAGAGCTCCTTACCCATTGAGTCAATGATCAACTGAACTACCCATGGTAGCGGGGAGTGATGAGGTAGTTCCCAAAACTACCCTAGGCCACTTACAACCATCGATGTGGCCATCAAAATCCAAGAATATGGATCCACAAACACGTAGCCAATGGATGTTGGAGAAGGAAAATGTTAAATGCTAACTAGGCATCCATCACAAGTATTATGGAGGGTTATATGTTGCAAATTTTGGACCTCATATAATGTGTAATAACCCATTGCAAACACCTAAATCAATAAAAAATAATAATACCATATGCAAACTGCATAACCATCGAACCTAATGTATAACCCCAAACTTGAAATCAGGAATTAATAAAGTGGAAAGCCCCCCATGAACTTTGTCATATGTTTCTCTAATAATTTTCCATTCTAAATAATAAGAAATATTCAAATATAAGTAAATTATAAGAAATATTCAAATATAAGTAAATTATGATGGTGTATTAAAAAAATTTATTAATGTGAATGAGTGTAATATTGAGGAATTATTTCACCATTAAAACATCTTTTATTATTAATTTTTCAAAATTTAATAAATTAACAACCAAAAATTGGGAAAATTAAAATTAAAAACATGGCTAAAAAAGAAAATGAGCCATTTAAAATTTAAAATAGTAAGAGAAATTAAGTATGAGAAATCATGTATATTATTATAAATAATTTTGTAATGTTTTTTTTTAATATATTTTTATTAAATTAATTTTTTTATTTTAATATTTGTATTTTGAAGAAATAAAAAATAAATAATGAGGAAAAACAAATTAAATTTCTTATTTCAAATATGGGACAACATACTTAATAATTTGGGAATAAATTTTTTGTTTAAAAATATAAGAAACTTAAATGTCATATTAATAAACACAAATAAATGTGGTTGATATACACTGATAGGCGAATATCAATCAAATGCACAACTACATTAGTAAATTTGGTTGAAAAACGTCAATAAGTGTTATTGGTGTAGATTTAATATTAATATCAATATAGATATTGATAAATATATAATCATAATAATAACTATTATTATTATTATTATTATTAGTATTTACTTAAAAATAGACCATGGGCGGTAGCACAAATGGTAAAAAGGATATTGGCAAGCCCTTGTGTATCCAAGTGATCATAAGCTCAATTCTCTTGGGCATGTCTCTCTAGTTGAACTTGAAAATAAAATAATAATTAGTTAAAAATAGCAATTAATTAACAATAACAAAAAATATTTATTAATTCATAACACTAAGGATAATAATAAATAAACAACAACAACAAAAACAACAACAATAATAATAAATGGTCCTTTTTATTTTAGGGTTTATATCCCTTGTTTTCATAATATTAATCCCCTTGGGTTTGTGGCAAAGATTGTATCAATATGAAAATCAACCATGGTCAACCATGCTCAATCAAGGTCAACTATGGTAAATTGTTGTCAACCATGATCCAACATAAAGTTATGACAAAGATTGTCTCAATATGAAAACCAATCATGGCCAATCATGGTCATCGATGCTCAATCATGGTCACCCATCAACAATGGTCAATCATGGTCAACCATGGTTTATAATATTAATCCCTTGGATTTTTAATATAAATCATTTGGCTTTATCAATCCCTTCAGTTTATAATATTAGCACTTGGGTTTAATATTATTCCCCTTGGTTTATAATCCATTGGGTTTATAATTTTAATCCATTAGGTTTATTCCTTGAATTTGTAATATGAAAATCAACCATGGTCAACCATGGTCAATCATGGTCAACCATGGTTTATAATATTAATCCATTGGATTTATCCCTTGGGTTTTTAATATTAATCCCTTGGGTTTATAACATTAATCCTAAGGATTATAATATTAATGTTAGGGCTTAATGTTTATTTTAGGGTTTCTAATATTTATATTAGGGTTTATTTATCTTCGATTTATAATATTAATCCATTAGGTTTATGACAAGCATTGTCTCCTTATGAAAATCATCCATGTTCAACTATGGTTAATCATGGTGAACCATGATCCAACATCACATTGTGACAAATATTGTCTCAATATGAAAATCCACCATGGTCATTCATGGTTAATCATTAGGGTTTAATGTTTATTTTAGGGTTTATAATAATTATCTTAGGGTTTTTATCCATTTTCTTTATAATACTAATCCCTTTGGTTTGTCACAAAGATTGTACCAATATGAAAATCAGCCACGGTCAAGCATGCTCAATAAAGGTCAACCATGGTCAATTATGGTCAACCATTGTTCAACGTCACATTGTGACAAAGATTGGGTTTATAATATTAGTCCCTTGGGTTTAATATTATTCCCCTTGGTTTATAATCCATTGGGTTTATAATATTAATTCATTCGGTTTATCCCTTGAGTTTTTAATATTAATCCATTGGCTTTTATAATATTAATCCTAAGGCTTATGATATTAATGTTATGGCTTAATGTTTATTTTAGGTTTTATAGTATTTATCTTAGGGTTTATATCCCATGGGTTTATAATATTAATCCCTTGGGTTTATAACAAATATTGTATCATTATGAAAATCAACCATGGTAAATCATGGTCAACCATAGTCGATCATTACAATGTGACAAAGATTGTCTCAATATGAAAATCAATCGTGGCCAACTATGGTCAATCATGGTCAACCATGGTCCAATGTTACAATTTGACAAATATTGTCTCAATATGAACATAAACCATGGTCAATCATGGTCATTCATTGTTAATCATGGTCAATCATTATGGTTTGGTGTTTATAATAGGGTTTATAATATTTATCTAAGGTTTTATATCCCTCGGGTTTATAATATTAATCCCTTGGGTTTGTGACACAGATTGTATCAATATGAAAATCAACCATGGTCAACCATGCTCAATCAAGGTCAACCATGCTCAATTTTGGTCAACCATTGTAATTCATGGTCATTGATGCTTAATCACAGCAACCATGGTTTATAATATTAATCCCTTGTGTTTTTAATATTAATCCTTTAGGTTTATCAACCCCTTGGGTATTTAGTATAAGTCTCTTGGGTTTAATATTATTCCCCTTGGTTTATAATCCATTTGGTTTATAATCCCTTGGGTTTATAATATTAATCCTAAGGTTTATAATATTAATCTTAGGGCTTAATGTTTATTTTAGGGTTTATAATATTTATCTTAGGGTTTTTATAATATTAATCCCTTGGGTTTGTGACATATTATCTCAATATGAAAATCAACCATGGGCAATCATGGTCAACCATGGTCCAACGTCACATTGTGACAAAGATTGTCTCAATATGAAAATCAACCATAGTCAACCATGGCTAATCATGGTCATCCCTGGTAAACCATGGTCTAATGTCACATTTTGACAAAGATTGTCTCAATATGAAAATAAACCATCATTAATCATGGTCAACCATGGTCATTCATTGTCAATCATGGTTAGTCATTAGGGTTTAATGTTTATTTTAGGGTTTATAATATTTTTCTTGGGGTTTATATCTCTTGATTTTATAATATTAATCCCTTGGATTTATGACAAATATTGTCTCATTATGAAAAGCAACCATAGTCAACCATGGTCCAATGTCACATTATGACAAAGATTGTCTCAATATGAAAATCAATCGTCTTCAACCATGATCAACCATGGTCCAACATTACATTGTGACAAAAATTGTATTAATATGAAAATGAACCATGGTCTATCATGGTCATTTGTGGTCAATCATGGTCAATCATTAGGGTTTAATGTTTATTTTAGGGTTTATAATATTTATCTTAAGGCTTATATCCCTTGGGTTTATAATATTAATCCCTTGGGTTTGTGATAAAGATTGTATCAATATAAAAATCAACTATGGTCAAACATGACCAACCAAGGTCAACCATGGTCAATTATGGTCAACCATGGTCCAACATCATATTGTGACAAAGGTTTCCTCAATATTAAAATCAATCATAGTCAACCATGGTCATTGATGCTCAATCATTGTAAACTATGGTCAACCATGGTTTATAATAGTAATCCCTCACGTTTATAATATTAATCCCTTAGGTTTATAATATTACTTCTTTGGGTTTAATATTATTCCCCTTGGTTTATAATCCATTGGGTTTATAATATTAATCCATTGGTTTTATCCCTTGGGTTTATAGTATTAATGTTAGGGTTAATGTTTATTTTAAGGTTTATAATATTAATCTTAGAGTTTATATCCCTTGGGTTTACAATAGTAATCCCTTGGGCTTGTGAAAAATTTTGTCTCAATATGAAAATTAGCCATGGTCAACCTTAGTGCAATGTCACATTGTGACAAATATTTTCTCAATATGAAAATCAATCATGGTCAACCATGGTCAATATGGACAAGCATGGTCAACCATGGTCCAACGTCACATTTTGACAAAGATTGTCTCAATATGAAAATCAACCATGGTCAATCATGATTAACCATGGCCATTTGTGGTCACTCATGGAAAATCATAGGAGTTTAAGGTTTATTTTAGGGTTTATATTTTTTATCTTAGGATTTATATCCCTTGGGTTTATAATATTAACCCCTCCGGTTAGTGATAAATATTGTATCAATATGAAAATCAATCATGGTCAACCATGCTCAATCAAGGTCAACCATGGTCAATTATAGTCAATCATAGTCCAACGTAACATTGTGACAAATATTATCTCAATACGAAAAAAAAATATGGTCAATCATGCTCATTGATGCTGAATCATGGTCAATCATGGTCACCCATGGTTTATAATATTAATCCCTTGGGTTTTTAATTTCAATCCCTTGGGTTTATAATATTAGTCCCTTGGATTTAATATTATTCCCCTTAGTTTATAATCCATTGGGTTTATAATTCCTTGGGTTTTTATTATTAATCCCTTGGGTTTATAAATTTAATCCTAAGGTTTATAATATTAATGCTAAGACTTAATGTTTATTTTAGTGTTTATAATATTTATCTTAGGGTTTATATCCCTTGGGTTTATAATATTGATCCCTTAAGTTTGTTATAAATATTGCCTCATTATGGAAACAAAACATGGTTAACTATGGTTAATCATGGCCAACAATGGTCCAACAATGCATTGTGACAAAGATTGCCTCAATATGACTATCAATTGTGGTCAACCATGGTCAATCATGGTCAACGATGGTCAACCATGATCCAATGTCATATTTTGACAAAGATTGTCTCAATGTAAAAATCAACTATGGTCAATCATGGTCAACCATGGATATTCGTGGTTAATCATGGTCAATCATTAGGGTTTAATGTTTTTCTTAGGGATTATAATATTTATCTTCCGGTTTATATCCTTTGGATTTGTAATATTAACCCCTTGGGTTTGTGATAAAGATTGCATCAATATGAGAATCAACCATGGTCAATTATGGTCAACAATGGTCTAGTGTAAGATTGTGACAAAGATTGTCTCAATACAAAAATAAACCATGGTCAATAATGGTCAACCATGGTTTATACTATTAATCCCTTGGGTTTTTAAAATTAATCCATTGGGTTTATCAATCCTTTCAGTTTATAATATTAGTCCCTTGGGTTTACAATATTAATCCCTTGGGTTTATAATATTAATCTTAGGGTTTATATTTTTAGACTTTAATATTAATCTCAAGTTTAATATTAATCCTAGTGTTTACTATTAATCCTAGGGTTTAGTGTTATTCTCTTGAGTTTCTAATCCCCTGGGTTTTTAAAATTAATATAATGGGTTCAATATTCCATTGAGTTTATAATATTGATCCCGAGGTTTCTAATATTAATCATAAGATTTACATTTCTAGGCTTTAATATTAACCCTAGTTTTTATAATATTAATTTTAGGGTTTATATTCCTATGGTTTAATATAAATATGTTGGGTTTATTAATCCCCTCAGATTTAATATTAATCCTTTGGATTTAATATTATTCCCTAAGGTTTATATTTCTTGTGGTTTATAATATTCTATTATTTGGTAATAATATCAATACCCTTGGATATTATATTTTGATAAAATCAATAATATTACATATTGTTAAAATAAACAATATATAAAACAATAATATTATCATTATTATGTATTTATAAATAATGATAATAGTATTTTTATAAATATTTATTATAATATATTATATTATTAATATGATATTATATTAAGTCTATATTATTGATGGTTATCTGCCTATATCAACCATATTTAACAATGTGCTTATGCACGTGATTAATATATGCCTATTCGTGTATATCAACCACAATTATTTTTTTGTGTAAGTAAGCATTTGTATATTATATCATAAAATTACATAGGATACAAAAAGTCTGTATGCACAGACAGAGAAAGCAATGTTTGCTCAAAATGACTGTAAGCAACTGAACTTGCATCTTAGGAAACTGAAACCAACCACGCAGTGTTGCCTAGCAAGGGATCCAAACAAGAAAAGTCAACCATCCAGGGTTGCTTGATAGTAGACACAAAAAGAAAGAAGGCCTGGAGGACCTCCAAAACTGTGACAGAGAGATACAAAATGAGAGAGAAACAAGAAAACAAGAAGCCATTACAGCTTCAAAATCACATAGTCTCTACTGGCTGCACTTGGGTTGCGGAATCCTTTGAGGAGAGGGGCACTTCACCTTACTAGTGTCTGTTTCCTCTGCTGGGACGTCCACAACAGCCTTTGTTCCCTGACAAATGGAGAGCTTGAGGAGATTGATGAGGACTCCCAGCTTGTGCGACGAGATTCTAACTTCTTGAGTTAGGGCACTAAAATTGAACTCCATAGCATCTAACTTTGCCAAATTCTCTGTAGAAATGGGAGAAATGGCTTGGTGTGCTTTCTTGATATCTTTAGCCTACATGTTGAGTGCTTTGGCTAGCATGGTCTTCATACACCACAATTCAGTCTGGGTTCGAACGAATTATGTGGCTTTGGTGGTCGCTATGTCTAGATCTGATATCCAGTCCATTTCCATCTCCAGTGCCTAAACATCCATCTGTTCTTCTTCCTCTGTGACCGCATCTTCAAGCTCTTCGATTTTGCATTTTTCTTTCTGAGAGGTCCGAGTTTCATAAGCCTCACGGGCTTTTTTCAGGTCCCGGTTAGTAGATGCATTCCAACTATCCTCACGAGCAATAGTGTTATTGCAGGTGTTGGCGTGGGTGGAGGAGACAATGAACTTCCTAACATCACTGAGATTGTTAAGAAATGAGCCAGGAGAATGCAGTGTCTTGATTACCTAGTTGAATGCATTAGTTATAGCTAAACGATGAATGTTCTGGATTGAGATCTCCCACTTCGCCTTCTGAGATATGTTGTTCCTGCCATAATAACTCCCATTTCAATTTCCTAGCTCCTTCTCATGATGTCGATCCAGAGCCATTACTCTGCCACGCTTGAGGCTATTGGTTGAAAGCCAGGTGTCTTCACTAGCTTCTTGCTGACTGTGTCGATCATACTTTTTGTTGATTGTCCTCCCCGTCTGATAAACTTTGTCCTTGTGAATGATCTTCCACCCTTCCCCAGGTACTCCATAGGCCTGTCGCCCGTTGTACCTTCGTTTGGCATCAAATATATTGTTAATTCGCATAGGTTACTAATGAGCCGTATCCTGTAGCCCTACTTCCACTCTTGATTCTCCTGTAAGATCTTGCCTCGAAATGAGAGTGCATTGATTCCGAAGCTTGTCCTCTGTGACGTCTTGCCAACAAGTGTTAGTGATCTCCATCAGATGATCGACCATGTGGTTGGCACGGCAAATATCAACCACATTTATTATTGTAGTTGTAATAATTAATAAATTCATTCTATTAATTAACAAATTCATTGAAATCAACATTGCCAGAGATAAATTATTATTAACCAATTCAATAAAATCAACATTGCCATATTTGAAATTAACTTGGATAACTAGGAATATTTGCCATTAAAGTATGAGCTCTATCCATTTTAAAGTTTATAAACATTAGGCGATAAAATTTTCAAAGTGTTAAAATTTTTGTCGCTTACTGTAATTTAATTTATAAATTTAAAATATAATTAAGTTAATTTTATTTATTAATTCAAGATAGATTCATGATAATGAATATAATATATTATTATTTAAATTTTGGGTTTAAACTTATAAATAGGAGTAATTTGTTTTTTTTTTTTAATTGTAAATGGACAATTAACATTAATAATAATTCCTATTTAGTAAGTTTCTTTTAAAAAAATTTAAGATTAAATAAGCAAAATTTATATAATTTTTCATTAGTTTATTTTTAAATATTGATCATATACTTAGTTATTTAATTTAATTTTAGGTCATTTAACATAAAATAATAATGAAGGTATTTTATAATAATAAAAATATTTAATATATATTAATGTCTCACAAACAAATAAAATACATAAGAAAAGTAACAATATAAAAGAAGAGTATCAAAATTCATGTTCATGAATTAGGTAGTAAGATCATTAACAAAAGCTCTACGAAGATCGAGAAAATATTAAATTTATGAAGATGCAAACAATTATTGAATGTAAAACTTGAGAAAAGTTTTTACTTATAAAATTTGGTTCCCTAACGTTGTTACCAAGAGTGTAAGATTGTATATGTTGGTTTGAGAAATTATTAATAAAATATTTTAATTATTAGATTTCTTTTACTAGTTTTATATAATATATACATAGTTGACATTCAAATATTGTATATATGATTCACGTTTTCCACATTTAAATGTTTAATACATGTCTCGTCATATTTGTGAATAGAAAACATATATGCATAGGTTTTTTTCTCTATAGGGAGAAACTTTGAATTAGTTTTGTGATTAAAATGTTATAAAACATTGAAAAAATTACAAATCTCAATGAATTTGTTAATAATAGTATGAATTTACAATATAGGCTACAACATAGTCAATGCATAGATTGAATTCCTTTGAAATATTACACACTTTGTCTATTAGTTATAGATTTACAAAATTTTTTTAATATATTTTAATATTAAATTTACTCAAAATTTAGTAAGAATTTATTGAAATTGCAAAATTGAATGGTGAACTCTCCACAATTGAAGTGTACCAAAAACTTTCAAAATATTAAATGGATATATCCAATATAAACAAATTTAAAATTTCACCATTTGAAACTATATAATAATTA
Source organism: Pinus taeda (assembly GCA_000404065.3). NCBI lineage: Eukaryota > Viridiplantae > Streptophyta > Pinopsida > Pinales > Pinaceae > Pinus > Pinus taeda. The sequence goes on along the minus strand of APFE031718227.1, from coordinate 142,006 downwards.
AACAACACCTATTACACATACATCACAACGTTTAGGGTATTACACACGTCACATTCAAATATAGATTCTTGTTGAATTGATGAATTGAGGCTTCTGTGATCCATATCAAGTTTAAGAGAAATTCTATGAAATTATACGGAGTGAAAAAATGAGCCAGCTACACTTCTCCCCACCAAAATCGTTCTCTCCGTTCCCATTTAAATTTAAAGTTAGTAATAAAAGAAAATATAGAGTAATATTATGAAATCTAATTACTTAAAATGTGTTTGAAATGTAACTTTAATAGTTAAAAAAACACTTTTAAAATATTAAAATTTTGCAAATTACGCAGCTAACACTAATAATCAAAATATGCTTTATAAAGTCGATCTTGATTAATCTTAATTTCACACCAGAAATGCCACCATTCAATAAAACGTTTCAATGCAAAAAAAATGTCAATTTTATTTAAGGGTGGCTTTGTCAAAGTTTCATTGTCAATATAATTGTGGCTTCCTTTGTCGATAGTTTCATCGTCAATATAACTGTATCTGAGTAGGCGGAGTTTGGTGAGCAAGCCACTGACATGCCTCAGCTACTCATCTGAACTCCATTTTTGTGGACCCCAGTTAGTTTGTGTACTTATTCTGTGTGGTAGTTAAGCGGATTGATAACTGGCGAAGGTTGTGTCTGAGAGTCAACTGCCAGAATTGCGAACTTGAACGTTGGAAAGTTACGTAAGATAACGTGGGTATCGTTAGGTTGATTGTTGATTTTCTAAATATTTTGTCATCAGATGCATATGAACGTAGTCAATTATTTAATTATATTTATATTTATTTAATTATGAAATATTATTTAATTGTAAAAATATTAAAAAAATAATTAATTTTAGGCAAAAAAACACAATATTTATATTAATATGTTAAACCAGTTATATCTATTCAAATATCATATAATTAATATTCTCTCTATCAAAACATATACATATGTAACATTCTTCATATAATTTTTCCCACTAATATAATAAACCTAAACTCTATCTTCAATCATCATAAAATAAAAATATAAGGAAAAAGCATAGTCCCTATTAAACATATATATATCAGGAATGTTAAGCCACCAAAGAATTTTGGTATTAATTTATTCATTATCTCAATATATAATATATATATAATATAAATACAATATTATAAATAATTGTAAAATTTAAAGAAATCTAAAACAGTTCATGAGGTCACAGTCGATGAGGTCACTGGTTTTAGTCTCACCGATACAAAAAATCCAGCATGGCTTCTGCTGATGGGGTTCAGGTCGCGTGCGATTCCTGGGTGATTTTGACGGCTTAGATACCCCTGAGTCATGGCCTTCATGATTTTCAAGATTCACCCACTTATCAATAAAAAAAAAGTAAAATTATAAAAAGATCAATTTGTAAAAAAATAAATCTTTATTTTTAACTTTGATAAATAAAATTGAAAGATGGTGAAAAAAATCATTTTTCTATTTCCAATTTTGATAAATAAACTTTAGGTGGCCACTGTCATCGAATCTCAATAAGTCCAGGTCAAGCCAATCACCTAACCTCCTCATCCATTCGCGGGATAAGGTAATCTTCCAAAGAATTTGGAATTCTTTGGGTAAGAGATTCAAAATAGACCAGATATTAAAATAATTTTTAGTTGTGTTTGTATCCTGGAAATTATAGATGCAATGTTATTGATTTTGTTTTCTAAATATATAATTATGAGGAGATTTAAATTTAAAATCTATA
>APFE031718227.1:93194-139711 GCA_000404065.3 Pinus taeda | reverse complement strand
AATTAGATTATTTAGGATAGCACAAGATTATTTAAGAAAGGACATTTTTTTGAGGTGAAAATTCAACGACCATTGAAATTGGATCATTGTAGCATTACTATGCATCAATACTTTATGCAATTTAATGTATCCTTGAGAAAAAAGTATTTATGTTATATATTTAGTTTATTCCTTAATTAGCAACTAAACCCAAAAAAAACTATTTTATAACTAAATCAATATTTATTCAACGAAATGAAAATGTATTATCAATCAATTGAGTTAGATTCAACATTTTGGACTTAGATTCAATCTAATTTCCAAAATGTTTATGATATTGCAACATTTTTGACATTTTAAGTAACAAAGTTATAGTAATCTATGAACATTTCTTTCCTTTTCCTTTTACCATAGAAATAATATATTAAAAAATTCATATTAATTTCTTATTTTTTTAGATAAATAAACCATATAAATTTTAATGAATACTAACCATCATTATTATTAATTTTTTGAAATATAAACTATCTCCAATGTTTAATCACTATTTAATAAAATTATTAATTTAAGAAATTTCAAATACTGAAATTATTTGGCTTTATTTTGATTGTAGTTAAAAAATCTAAATTTAATTATTTATTAATGAATTAATTAAAATATTTTAATCATATGAAAAGCTATCGTGTAGATGTAAAAATATACAAGAAAATCAACTATTATACTAAAAGGTAGCACGTTAAATAAATAAATAAACCAACCACGCTCATTTAGGATATTTATTAAAATCAAAAAGTTAAATGCAATGACAATTGTGTTATCAAAATTTAATCAATATATTTCAGTACAGTGGCATCCTTAATTTAAGAAATTGAAATCCTGGAAAGAGAAGTTATATAGATATTCAAGTTGAAGAAGCTATGTTAGATTACCCAATTTGACATTGTTTTAAAGTGACAATGGCTAAAAAAAATATAATATACGTAAAAAAATGATTTTATAGTGAGAACGTTTTTTAAGCTTTTGTTTGTTTGGTTTTTTTTTGTAATGAATTTATTTAGTTGATAGTTAATAATATTTTTTAATTAATCAGTCTATTTTATAGTTTAGTATTAATTAGATGTGAATTTTTTTTTCCGAAATTTATATATATATTTGGTTAGTTTTTATTTTCACTTTCATAGCTATAAATAAAATATCTGGATATTATTTTTGTAACACAATATAATTAATTAATAGTAGTTAGTTATTTCTTTCTACAAAAGAATATTGTCATTTATTTGGGTTTTAATATAAAATTGGTATATAACATTAAAATATTAATAGTGAGTCACAATTAAACTTTTTTTTACTATGCATGGTTAACTAATATGAACTTATATTCAAAAATATATTAATACCATAAAAAAAAATTAATTTAAATAATGTGGTGATAATAAATATTTCATGTTCATAATTAGTTAAAAAACTTTGAGACTTCTAGTCCATATATAATATTTTAAACGTGATTTCATAATTGGAAACCATATTATTGAATATTCTTACCGTATTTCCAGAGACATTCAACGGGGTTATATTATATAATAATATATATATATATATATATATATCATATATGCTCCCCCAGGCTGAACACGCCTATACCTATACATCGGGTTGTGTATAAACGTTTGTAAGAAATTTGCTCGGTTGCTATTAGTTGATGCGATGCTTGTTTGGATATTGTAATCTTGATGTAATATAATGCTTCTTCCATGGGGATTATCCCCATATATATATATATATATGTGTGTGTGTGTGTGTGTGTGTCTATTTATCGGTCCATTGGGGTAAACATGTGACAAGAGGCTACTATGATCTGGTTCAACTCCTTATGTACAGTTAAGGAAGTGGAACTGGCACAACACAACCGATCATACCTTCTACACATGCTACATAACCCTCAGGAGTCAACGAACCCTTCTAGTGGATCAACCCTTGAGACAAATTAGCATTTTACTAACCTAGAGCCTCAGTTGCTCCCATGACATGGGCATGCATGCGACTGGGACCCTCCAGTTTCTCCCACAACAATGGAATGCCTATGACTGGGGATTTTTTTAGCTAGTTTTGTGTTTGTGACCCTAGATTTTGTGCCACCTTTTAAGGGCCAAGACTCAAGACACTACTCAGAACTTCATGAAACTTCTAGAAATGAAAAGTAAGATCGAAAAAATTATATTAATGCAAATACTTGAAAAAGACTTGACTGGACCCCTACTAGCCATGGCATACATTTTGTCAAACATGTCACAAATATGCATTCTACAAGTCATAACAACATATCTGAGCATAGGGGTCTCATACTTATATGAGAATCGCTAGGAAGCATTGGTGCATTATCACATTAGTTGCATTATCATCTATTAGGTCATATATTCATTGTTCATTCATTTACAAATCAAAACATGATGAGAGCCATACATCATCATTGTCATAAAACATGCTCATAACCAGCATATAACCAACATAAATAACAAGGATACAACAACCATAAAACCACATACAAAAAAATATATATTTACCCATCAAATACAAGAGGAAAGAAGTTTTTATTAACATATGCAAAGTGCAACAAGGTCTGCAACTTCCATGAACCACCCGACCATAGACTAGGCTAAACCAAATATCCCTTTCATCCAGTCACCCCCTTGCCATATTCCAAACATGAATGTGGGATATCATGAAACACATCCAACAAGAACCAAGGTAGGGATTCTAGAGGCCAAACCACCTCAACCCTCAACTAGTGATTCCACATCATGGTCACACATCACTGACCATCACCAGATTGATCTATATTTGAGCTATCCAGTGCTCAGGAGTGTTTGTTCCAACTAAGGCTTCCAGGACTACTAACTCAACCCACCATGGGCTTCCAGAGCATTTGTCCAACAAAGGATTTGAGGACTAGTAACTGAACCCAAGTTGTTATAGTGATTCCAAAGCATTTTTCCAACCAAGGCTTCCCGGAACTAGTAACTCTAGCCAAGCCAAAGGAACATGAGAACTAACCAGAAAAAAAAAGGAAAGACACCCACAACACCATGGCTATCCAGGAAATGACAAGGAAAAGCAAATACATTGTTAATCCTGGAATTCTTCCATGCTAATGATAGATCATAACCAAGAAACAACATGCATACGCCACGCATGCTAAATCTATCAAGAAAATCATACATGAAATTTGGTACCTGTAAGAAAAGCCCATTGTAGTTGTTGATCCCGGTGTCCTCTTCCAGTTTCCTTCTCTTCCTTTGCCTTCTTGCTCCAAAAATCCAAGTATGTCGCACTCCTCTAAGAGTTCTCAAATAAAACTCTAAGTGTCCAAGAGTATGAGAGAGAGAATAAAGAGAGAGCTCCAAAACTAAAATGATGAAAGGTTGCAAACTAATCCTCAGAAACCTTTTTATTAATGAGGCCTCCATTTTCTTCAATTTTCCATTATTTCCCTTCATTGTCCTCCTCACATGCAACTTGTGACCTTTCACCTTCATTTTCTCCTAATTTCCATTATTTTCATAAATAAAATGCCAATAAATGTCTCATGCCTTTCCAAATCCTTTGTAATTTCCTTTACTAATTTCCATAGCCACTAATCTATCACAAGTGATCCCCATCACTATGTTTTTCCCAAAATTCAACTAGGAATACATGTCCCGTGACCATGGTCTTATTTTGACTTTATTAACTTTATTACATGGATGTTTCACCAGCCTGTTACAGAACCCTCCCCATTGGGGGAACAACGTCCTTAGCGTTCAGTGACTCCTAAAACTAGGAAGAATGCTAAAAGAAAAACATATTGCCCATGATGATTTATAACTTAGATTGTTGCAGTATTTACAATAATCAACTTATTGAGAAGAAAACCAACATGAGAAACATAACCATATGACAACCATAATGACATGACATCCATACCACTTATTGGAGCTTTATACACAACTCATGAAGGTATTTACATCCATATACATATGTACATATACCAAACATCATACCAAAGCATATGCCAAAAACATTCTCTCAGGCATCGAATAGAAAAGGATAGATAGCCCGCACCTAATCTGCCATCTCCCATGTAGCTTCATCCGGCCCAAAGTGCTTCCACTACACTTTAACCTACTCGATTTCTCGATTATGGAGGATGAACATATTTTTCTGCAAAATGCGTTGAGGTTCTGGCTCCACCCGCATTTCCCGTTCCATCTTTACTAACATATTCAGTCCAATCAACACCGTCTTAACTGGATCACTCCAATTGATGGGAGCATCACAACTTCGTCCACACAATTCCTCAAATAGTCTCATCATCAAAGGTTCATAATACTCGTTTTTATAAGAAAATTCAACCAGTGGAAGATACTCTTCCCACTTCTGTTGCTGATGCATCACGTACATCCCAAACGTGTCCTCCATTACCATGTTGACCCTCTCTAGTTGTCCATCTGCCTACGGATGATAAGTTGTGCTAAAGGCCAAGTTTGTACCCAAAACTATAAATAACTCTTTCCATAACCTAGAAGTGAACTTGGCATCCCTGTTTGAAATTTCTTCTTTGATACACCATGCAACCTCTCTATTCTTTGATGAATATGTGTGCTACATCATTAACTGAATATGTAGACTTCATTGGAATGAAGTGTGCTACCTTAGCCAACCCTTCCACAACAACCGTGATAGAATCACGTTGTCTAGATTTCCTCAACAAACCTATAATTAAAGCCATGGAAATGGCCTCTCATTTCCATTCTGGAATCAGAATCAACTGTATTAGACCACATGGGTGCTTACATTATGCCTTTACCTTTTGACAATCCAAGCATCTAGCCAAAAACTATACCACTTCCCTCTTCAAATTTGGCCAATAATAGAACTTCTTCGTCGTTGTTAATGTCTTTTGATATTCTGGGTGACCTGAATATGAATTAGCATGAAATTCCCTCAAAGATAATATTCTTGAGCTCATTGATGTTTGGCACATATATCCTGTCCCTAAATCTAACCAAGCCACATGTTGTGAGACAATAGTCCAAATCCTAATCACCCATGCCCCGCTATAACTTGTGCATAAGTTCCTTGTACCTGTCATCCTACTGTCCTACTTGCAGAATTTGATCCTCTAAATTTGTCCCATAAGAACTCATAGCTGTGATATGATTCACCTATATTCACCCATAAAGAGCATCTGTAACCCTTCTCTATTTACCCTTGATGTATCGGATCTCAAATTCAAACTCACTAATCATGGCCAACCATCTATCTTTCTTGACATTCAGATTCGGCTGATCAAACAAGTATCTCAATCTAATGTGATCACTCATAAATACAAACCTCCTTCCAAGAAGATAGTGCCTCCACAGCTTCAACAAATGAATGATCACTACCAACTCAAGATCATGTATTGGATAATTATGCTCATGCTCATTCAATTTCCTTGATTCATAACACATTACCTATCCTTCCTACATAAGAACTCCACCAAGTCCTCTCTTGCAAGAATTTGTACATACCACAACTTCTTTGTCTAGATCTGCAATCTTTAATACTGGAGCATTCATCTACAACTACTTCAATTGCTCAAATCTTGATGCACATTCCTTTGTCCATTGAATTTTATTACCTTGCCTCTGTAGTGACGTAATAGGATATGCAATGCAAGATAATTTCTTGATGAACATCCTATACTAACATGCTAATCCCATAAATGATCTTACCTCTTCCACATTTCTAGGTGCTTCTACTCCATGATAATTCTTATATTCTCTAGATCCACTGCTATGCCTTCCTTGGAGATCACATGCGCCAATTAATGTACCTCTATCTGAAAGAAACTTAATTTACTAAGCTTGGAATGCAACTGATGCTCTCTTATCAATCTCAATACTTTTGTTCAATGTTTGACATATTCTTCCTCATTTTTAGAATATACAGATATATCATTAATGAATACAATAAGAAACTTGTCCAAATAAGGATGGAACGCACTATTCATCAAACACATAAAATTATTTGGAACTACAAAAACTGGAATTATTCAAACCAAATGGAACAAAAACAAACTCATAATGCCCATACCTCATCTAGAGAGTAGTCTTATAGATGTCCTCTTCTTTAATGCATACTTGATGGTGTCTTGATATTAGATCAATCTTTGAGAACACTGCTACTCCCTTCAAATGATCCAACAAGTCATCCATCCTTGGAAACAAATACCTATCCTTGATGGTCACTTTTTTCAACTACCTATAATCAATGCGTAACCTGAGAGTACCATCCTTCTTCTTCATAAACAACACTGGTGCACCCCAAGGTGATACACTTGGCCTAATGTATCCCTTGTCAAGCATTTCCTTCAACTGCAAATTCAACTCCAAATCTGGTGTGCTCATCCTGTAAGGTGCCTTTGATGCTAGTGTTGCCCCTGGTACAACCTTATTAGAAAATTCCACTTCCTTGTGAGGTGATAACAATGAAATCTCTATGAGAAATACATCCTAAAAATACTATCGAACTGGGTACCTAACCAAGACGTCCTCATCCTCAACTTCCTTAATTTTGTCACTAGAAATATGCATTACAAATAACACCCCCTTTCCTACGACTGTGCTTCGCCTACATAGCTATAAACATTCTGACTGATGTTACCTTCTTATTACCTTGTAAGACTCTCTATCCTCCCTTTTCATCTAAGCACTCATTGGATTTTTCATAAAAATCCACTTTACTCATATTAATATATAACCAGTCCATGCCCAATAACATACTACATGATCCCAATGACAATAAATTGAAATGTGCTAATGTAGGCATACCATTCAACTCAAATTCTCAAGCTCTTACCCAGTGATGAAGTCTCTTCTTTGTACTTGTAACCAACCGCACTAACCAATATTCTGCATGCACTTCTTTATTCGAACCACATTTATCCACCAGGTCAGGACTAACATATATATAATTAGATCCTTGATCAATCAAATTAGAAACAACTTGATCACAAGGCTTACCATCCATCTTGATAATAAATGTGTGGGGATCTTCTTGCCTATTCTACAATGCATAATAGATCCGTGGAACACTCTATCCAACATCTCCCACTGCCTATGCCTCCTAAGGATTGTAGATCTGCAGTCTACCACTCTGATGATATGGAAAATCTCTCCTATGATTCTCTCCTCCACAAGTCTAACTCGAAGGCCTTCCAACCATCACCCTTGCTCTTCTCCTTAGACTGAAATCCATGTCCTTTATCAGATGCATTGAAATTTTTATGTGGGGTTGCATTCTCTTTGCTACTTGTATCTTGAGGTCTTGTTCACTTCTTGTCCCATTTTCCTTTATTCTTTTCATTACCCTTCTAGTTTGATTCAGTCTCATATCTACACTTTGATTACTCATAACAATGATTTTTCTTCTAGATGGCCTCCTCCAATGATCTAGGCTCATCAAACATAATCCTATCCTTTAATGATATTGACAAGCGACTGATGAATGTCTAAATATTTGACTTATCCTCGTTGAGGTAAGGTACACACCTCAATAACTCCAAGAATCTGCTAGTGTACTCCTCATCGGTCATAGATCCCATCTTTAGCTCATAGAATTCTTTTTCCTTGTCATCATAGTATCTCTCTGATAGATACTTCTTCCTGAATAGTCTCTTGAAATCACTCCAAATCAATCCTCTTCTAAATACCTCTAACATTCTTTACATCTTCCTACCAGATATATTCTTTACCTTTAAGATTGAATGTCACTATTATGGCCTTCACATTTTCTGAGTAACCGCACAATCTGAAGAACTTATTCATACCAAGCAACTATTCTTCTACATCCTGTGACTTCATCATTTCCCTATAGAATGTAGGTGGGTTTTCTTTCTTGAACTCATCTGAAAAATATCTCCTATCACTCCTCCTGTAAGGATGATAACAATGACAATCATAGTTCCTGTAGAACCAAAACTATAATAGTACCTATGTCCATCACCTCTCTTATCTGGAGTATCCAATAACTTGCCATCTATTATCATGTCATCTCCATCTGACGTGTGCCTACAATGAGACACATTACCATATGCCCCATTAGTGTTGTCCTCTTGCCCATGGTTGATCCGAAGTGGTCCATGTCTCTGTAATTCTGACAAACTCTAAAGAATTACTACATTAACTTTTTCTTGTTTCTCCCATTCCTGAATGATTATGTCATTATCTTCTTTACAACTTCTTATTTCTTCTTTCAAACTTCTCAATGTGTCTACTAATTCATAAAATTTCCAACACCATGCTGCTCATTTGATCCATAGGGAGAGTCTTGTGAACTGTAGTCTACCATCTTCCTACTCATCTTTTTTCTTCTCTTCCTACAAGGTATATCATGTCAGCTAAACCAAATCATAAATAAACCAACGTACCTCGATTTAGTTTAGGGGATGATATCTCATCTACAAGAGCAAGCATATTAGCAATATACATATATAAACATAATCAAGTCAACATATAATCATCATTTTAATGATTATCCAATCATCCATGTATGAACATACCAACCACTTACCATGACCTCATGCATGAAAATTACAACCATGTCAATGTATGCACAACAATATATATAAGCACTGACATGCATAACCAACATGAACTTATGACGACCACATCCAAAAATGACAACTTCAAATTCACATGATGACAATGTAGGTTTTAACCCCGTAAAGAAATTACCTACATATGAATCCTAAAAAATAGAAAATAAACAATGGCGAGAGCTTAAAACATAAAATAAATATACACAAATATTTTCCCCTAGATCCAAAAACCAGGACTACCATATTGATTTTTATTCCTTTCAATGTTACAATACATATATATACATGTCGAAGCATCCATGAACCTTAATCCATTAACCCTAGATTAGAACATAATCGTAGTTCCCTTGACTAGATCTACAAAATACCATGGGAAAAAAACCATGATGCCCAAAACCATGTGTGAAAACCAGCACAAAACCATAGGTAGGTCTGTCCACCTAATATAGGGTCAATTTTTTTTTTCCCTAGGGTGCTACCTCGAATCCCCTGCTGCACCAAATGCAATGAATAGGGGGGGATATCACCCCCTGGCACGTGGTTCTAGTCATGGAAATAATATAACACACACCTAATAGACATGACTGCAACTGTGCCCAATTCCATGCATATGCAACAAGCACATAGACCATAAGCATAAGGAAAACATATGTAACCAACATCAATGCATGACCAAAACCCATATAGTCCAAGAGGTGAACTTGACTCTGATACCACTTTGTAATCACCCTCCTACCACATTTACATAGGTGAACAAGTATTCTAGGGTAAACTTGTGACAAGAGGCTACTATGATTTGATTCAACTCCCCATGTACAGTTAAGGAAATGGAATCAACACAACACAATCGATATGACCTTCTACACATGCTACAAAACCCTGAGGAGCCAACCAACCCTTCAAGGTAATCAAACCTTGAGACAACTTATCATTTTACTAACCTAGAGCCTCAATCACTCCCATGACATCAACATGCATGTGACTGGGACCCTCCATCCACTCCCACATCAAGGACATGCCAATGACTAGGGAGTTTTCCAGCGAGTTCTAAGCTTGAGACCTCGAATTTTGTGCCACGTTTTCAGGGCCAGGACGTAGGCCACTACCTAAAACTTCAGGAAACTTCCGAAAATGAAAAGTAACATCACAACAATGATATAATGCAAATAATTGAATAAATACTTGACTGGACTCCTACTATCCATGACATGCATTTCGTCAAACATGCCATAAATATGCATTCTATAGGTCATAACAATAGATCTGAGAATAGGGGTCTCATACTTATCTACGAATTTATAAGAATAATTTATTCCTTATCACATTGGCTACATTATCATCTATTAGGTCATATATTCATCGTTCATTCATTTAAAAATAAAAACATGATGAGATCCATACACCATCGATGTCATAACACATTCTCATAACCAACATATAACCAAAAATAATAACAAGGATACGAAAACCATAAACCACATATAAACAAGTATATTTACCCATCAAATACAAGAGGAAAGAAGCTCTTATTAACATATGCAAAGTGCAATTAGGTATGTTACTTCCATGAACCACCCAACCCTAGACTATAATGAACCAAATCTCTCTTTTAGTCAGTCAATCCCATTGCATATTCCAAGCATGAATGTGGGATCTCATGAAACAAATCTAGTAAACCAAACTAGGGCTTTTCGAGGAAAAACCAACTCAACTCTCAACTAGTGATTCTACCTCATGTTCAGACATCACTAACAATCACCAGATTGGTCTGTACATAGGATATCTAGGGCTTGAGAGTGTTTTTTCAAACCAGGGCTTCTAGGACTAGTAACTCAACCCATACTTTTTGTCCGGCTTCCAAAGTATTTTTCCAACTAAGGATTTTAGGACTAGTAACTCAATCCACCAAGGGCTTCCAAATCATTTGTCCAACCAAGGCTTCCAAGTCTAGTAACTTAGACCAAGCTGTTACAGGGCTTCCATAATGTTTGTCCAACAATGGTTTCGAGGGCCTAGTAACTCAACCCAAGCCAAACCAACATGAGAGCCACTAGAGAACAAAAGGAAAGACACCAATAATACAATGGATATACAATAAATGGTAGGGTTAACCAAATCCACCATCAATCTAGACATTCCTCCATGCCAATGACATATCATAACCAATAAACTAGATGCATATGCTATGCATGCCAAAACTATCAAGAAAATCATACATTCAACCCGATACCTACAAGAAAAACCCACTATAGTTGTTCATCCTCATGTCCTTTTGTGCTTTCCTACTCTTCCTTTGTCTTATTTCACCACAACTCCAAGTATGCCACACTCCTCCAAGAGTGCTAAAAGAAAACTCTAAATTTCAAATAGTATGAGAGAGAGAGAATAGAGAGAGAGCTCCAAATATCAATTGACAAGAGGTTACAAACTGATTCTCAAAAGCCTTTTTTTCAGTGAGGCCTCTATTTTCTTCAATTTTCCATTATTTTCCTTTGTTTTCCTCCTCACATGCAACCTGTGACCTTTCACCTTCCTTTTCTCCTAATTTTCATTATTTTCATAAATAAAATGCCAATAAATGTCTCATGCCTTTCCAAATACTTTTCCATTGCCTTTACCAATTTCCATAGCCATTAATTAATCACAAGTGATCCCCATCACTATGTTTTGCCAAAAATTTAGCTTGGAATATGTGTCCCATGACCAAGGTCTTATTTTTACTTTATTAGCTTTATTACAATATGATAATGAGCATGTACCTTTTCAGTGCAAATATTTCCATGAGTACAAACATTTGTTCTAAGATTTTCCTTTACAAAGATTTGGTTGCAAGTAGATCCAAAGGAAATTATGGGTTTACTAGGGTTACTACAAGATGAATCAACCAACGAAGTAAAAATTTTCAGCCCTCATTACAATTGGAGAACAAGAATTCATTCTCCACCTTGGAGGCGATGGAGGAAGACTCTAACATCCAAGATTATAATCCTATGTCTATTCATGCTCCAATATCATCACAAGGTAAACAACCCCAAAAGTGGAAGATGTCAGAAGGGGTAATAAATGATAAAGGATCTGGTTATTTTAAATTACTTGGAATTGAGGAAGTAGTTTTTCTAACAAAGAAATCTTTGAAAGAATTGAGGTAAAGAATGAGTTTTCCTTAGACTCTTGAATGATTCGGTGGAGAGATATTTTATAAAAATTTATAATGATCATCAAGAGAAGTATGTTGTAGATTATATCCATTGGAAGACGAAAACGGGGTAGACATTTGGATAAGATCAAGGTGTTTGATCTATTCTAGAGTTGAAGGAGAAAGGAAAATATATATCGATGAATGACTTAATGAAAGATTCCAAGAAAAAAGGTTGCAAATCGAATAAAGACAAGTTGCAAAATATAGGGGAGGAGTTGATTAAATATGGCCAAGTTAATTCCATCCGAGAGTTATTTTCTCCACCCCAAAAACCATAGTCATCAAGATTTTATCATGGGACCTGAAGGGGTTAAATAGTAAAGGGAAACAATGATACCTCAGGGATAAGATTAAGAAGGAGAAACAAAACAATTTCATCTTGAAAGAAACTAAGCTCTTGTGAGAGAAGTTGATTTCAATTTGTGGTAAATGTTGGAGAGGATGTCAAGTAATGGCTCTTAATATGCAAGGTAGTATTGGGGGTTTTCCGATTTCATAGAACCTTTTAGAAGTGTTTTTTCATGATTGGATGGCCATTCCACAAATTTTGATTGGTAGTTTTTAGTATCTTGGGATGAAATACATCGTCTCTTTAACAATGATCATGTATGAATGTTCTATGTCAGGAGATAAGCTAAATGTTTTGGAAAAAAAATTGGACACTAAAAGGCATAACATAGATTTCTTGTGGATTTTGGGTGGGGATTTTAATCCAATAAGATCTTTGAAGGAGAAAAAAGGAGGAATTCAAAAATTAGACCCAAAATCACCCTCCTTTGACCGATTCATAGATAAACCACAGTTGCTAGATATTCTGACTATAAATGGGTTCTATACTTGGAATAATATATGCAAAGGATGACATCAAATTTCCAGCTGGTTGGATCGATTTTCTTCTTTGAAGAAGTCTTGCATAAGGACATTTTTGTTGAACCAAAAATTTTACCATGTCTTGGGTTTGATTACTATCCGATTCGGTTAGAAATGGATATGAAGGAGGATCCATGGTATCGTCCCTTTCAATTTGAAAGTTTTTGGAATCATGTGTCTGGTTTTGTGGAGCTACTAAAAATATGGTGGTTGGAAATTGTTGTGACAGGTAAGAATAAAATGCATACATTCCAATTAAATATTATGTATTTGAAAGCCAAAATTAAATTGTGGAATAAACATGACTTTGGTAAAAAAAGTGAAGAGAAGGATTTATTAGAGGATAAAATGTGAAGGCTTCAATAACATATGTTTCTAGAAATTTGATCCCCATAAATCACATTAGAAGAGGGTCTTACCCACCATAAACTAGAACAAAGAGGGTAATAGGAAGAGATCCTTTGGAAACATAAATCTAGAGTGCGATGGATTAAGGAGGGAGAAATGAATTGTATTCTTTTTCCATAACTTGATGTTACAACATCGTCATAACAACATGATTTTTTCTATTACAGGTGTCGATGAGGATAGAAATATTTTGCATTCAGATATTGAAAATGAATTGGTCTGATAATATCATAATATTTTGTTAGATATCTCTCATAATAGACAACTCACTATTAACTCAAACCTTCAATATATCCCTTGGCTTGTTAGTCAAGAACAAAAAAATTCTTTGTTGTGACCAATATAGTTCTAGGAAGTGGATATGGTTGTTATGGAAATGCCGAAGAATAAATATCTAGGCCTTGATAGTTTTACTTCAGACATTTTCAAAGAATGTTGGGGATTTTTAGATACTAAGACCAATGAAATAGTGGAGGAATCTCATCAAATACAGGCATTGTGTGACGACCTTAATTCCATGTTTTTTACACTTATATTGAAAGTTGGCCATTCGGAGGAGCCTAGTCGATTTTGACACATTCCCTAGTGCAATTTCATATATAAAATAATATCTACAATAATTGTAAAACATCCATAGCCATTAATTCCAGGTTTGATTTCTCTAGAAATTATTGCTTTTGTTGAGGGAAGACAAATTACAAATGGTATAATTATTTCTCAGGAAATCATTCACCCTTGAACTCTTCAAAATGACCAGGTATGATGATTAAACTAGATTTGTCTAAAGCCTATGATAGGATTATTTGGGAGTATTTCCTACGAGTTTTAGCAACTTTTGGCTTCTTAGAATAATGGATCTCATGGATAAGTTCTATTATATCCTCCCCATTTTTCTCTTTATCGGTTAATGCCTCACTATATTACACTTTCAAATATTCAAGGGGGTTGCCGCAAGGTGATCCTGTGTCACCCATTCTTTTCATTTTAGCCATGGAAAGGACTTGGATATTCTTTATCAACGCTTATTTAAAGGGTCACATTTATGGGTTATGCCTATTTGGTGAAGATCCCCTAGTTACACATAAAGAATATATTGATGATGTTGTTCTCTTTGGTTGCCAACTCTCAAAGAAGTGAAGGGAATCTGGAGAATCCTAAAGACCACTAGTACAAAATGAAATATTAGTGACTATGGGACTGAAAAAGTTAGTCACCACAATTATTTCAAGTGAATAGCTACTAAAATCTAGAAATTCTAAGTGACCCAACTAAAAATTACTAATTTAGTCCGGGGATAAAATATACGACTAGATAATAAGTGATCCAACTAAAAATGACTAACTTAAATGACTAATTTAGTCTAGGACTAAAATATATGACTAGATAAATCTTTTTTTGAAGGAGTCGCGCGTGCGTGAACCAGCGGGAACGTAGCCTAGGAGAGCAGCGATCAGCGCCGTCGCCTCGGCTTTGGCCATGAGGCCTACTCATTCTGGGCCTTGGCCGCTGCCATGGCCCATCCAGACCCATCTCAGGGGGACTCTGAGAAAGCTTTCTCAGATCTGGTGAAGTCCCTTCCCCCTTCCCGCCCCAAACCTGCAACTTCAAAATTTGTCAAGAAACTGGATATTCTCCAAGAAGTACAGCTGCCCCCATCTCTACCTTGAATGGCAGCATTATCTCTAGCAGAAAAAGGACTAATAGGACAATTCACGGGTTTATGGCCCTCACCAAGAACAGTTCAAAGATGGGTGGAGAGGAACTGGTCCGACAAAATCCAAGGAAAGATCTCAATCCGCTTCTGTGGCAAAGGTTACTACACTTTTCATTTCAAATCTAAAGTAGATAAGGATCTTATTTTTAGGAATGGCCCCTACTTCATGGATTCCCGAGGGCTTTACCTAAACAAGTGGACTCTTGACTTCGACCCAGAACTGGACATCCCCAACGCAGTCCCAGTATGGGTCCGTCTTCCTCACCTGCCCTTGCACTGCTGGGGAGATGAATCGGTCAAAGCAATCGGAAACGCGGTTGGGAAATACATCGACAAAAGTGAACCTAAGGACAACATGCAGGCCTGCGCAAGGATCTGCGTGGAAGTGGACCTCGGAAAAGGACTGTCGGAAGCCATCAAGCTCAAGGCGGATGACTGGAGCTACATACAACAGCTAGACTATGAGCAGATACCCTTCAAATGAAAGGTATGTCATGAATACGGGCACTTTGCTAATAGATGAACTAAAGTAACTAATCTGGAAACTGAAGATCAAGGAGGATAATGGGAGACTGTAAAAAAAAAGAAAGCAGCCCCCCCCCAAACCTGAATCATCCTCTGAATTGCCTGGCTCCTCCTCCCAGCACCCCATCTCTCCCCCTCCCAACCCTTCGGACCCATCCCAAGATCCGCCCTTCCCTTCATCCTCCAACCCCTTTTTGATCCTTGCCTCAGAAGATCCTCAGTCTGAACAACCCTCCCTAGATCTGCCTGATCCTCCCTTGATCTCTTCGACCCTCTCCCAACCCTCCTCAGAGGCTCCTCCTCTTAGAACCACCAGAAGCTCCTCAAAAGAAATTGGTACTTCAAGCGATCTTCATAAGAAGCCTGGCCCAGGTAGGAAGTCAGCTAAGCAGCATCGAGAAGAAAGCACTCGAAAGGACATTTCCCTTGGATTCCAAACCCCTATGGAATCATTCATGACAGGACATCAGGAAAAGGAAATAGCAGGGAAAGATTTCAAGAGGCGAGCACCTCCCCGCTTGAATGCCCCATGATGAAGCTCCTATCCTAGAATAGCAGGGGCATGGGGCACCCCTCCAAAACAATTGCCTTAAGGGACCTTCTTCATAATGAGAGACCCGAAATCCTGTTGATTCAAGAGACCAAACAAAACCAAAACGAAATGCAGAAGATCATAGACGCCCAAAGGCACTTCTCAGGCGTCATTAGCAGTTCCAGAGGAGCATCAGGAGGAATTGTAACCATGTGGAACAACCAAAATTGGGACTGTAATTCAACCATTTACAACCAAAATTGGATAAGGACCAATCTGAACAGCAAGTAGGAGAATTGTGATCTCATCATATACAATGTTTACATTCCCAACCATTACAGAGAAAAGGAGCAGTGCTGGAAGGAACTGAAAGAAAACATAGATAATGAGCAAAATTCAAACATCATATTAGCTGGAGATTTCAATTTAATCCTCCACGCGAACGAGAAAAGAGGAGGAAACTTCATGCACGACCCCTTCAGAAGTCAGCTGGAGGGAATTATGCTAGAGCATGAAATGGTCGACATCATTCCAAAAAACCGAAAATACACATGGAAAACCCGAAGGCTGGGACCAGGCAATATTATGGAACGATTAGACAGAATTTTGGTCAACATCAACCTCCTCTCTTCCTTTGCAGCTTGCCACACCAAAATTCTCAGCTCCACGGCTTCTGATCACTTCCCCATTCTCCTCATGATGGAATCCCACCTCCATTTGGGACCAATTCCATTAAGATATAATCCGCTATGGAGAAACAACTCTTCAGCCGAAGCAATTATAGAGGCCACCTAGAAACAACACGTAGAAGGTTCCCCCAGCCATATATGGGAAACAAAAATCAGGAGTGTAAGAAAAGCGCTCAAAGAATGGGCAAAAATCAGCTATCAAGAGCCATAAAACTAAAAAAAAAAATAAAGCAAGACTTGGAGGAAGTCCAGAAACGAATAGAAGATCAAGGACTCTCCCAACAACTAAAAAACAAGGAATGGGAAATACAGGGACAGCTCATGCACATCAATAGAGATGAAGAGATAAAGTGGAGGATTAAATCGCGACAGCTATGGTTGAAAGAAGGAGATAAGAATACAACATACTTCCAAAAGCAAGCTACAGCTAGGAAAAAAAGGAACAACGTTAGTGCTATTAATGATAGTGAAGGCAATCATCACAATAACCAAGAAGACATCAAGAGGGCAACCTCCCTTCATTTCAGGAGCCTTCTTACTGAAGTTCAAGAAGAAGTTGATTACTCTGAGTTGCTGCAATATCTCCCCAAAGGCATTACTCAGGGAATAAATGAAAGCCTAAATTGAGAAATAGAGGAGGAAGAGATTAGGAAAGCAATCTGGACCCTGCAGCCGGACAAGTCACCTGGGCCAGATGGATTTCCAATCAACTTTTATAGGGATCACTGGCAGCTGATAAAAAAAGATCTGGCAAAAATGCTGAGGGGAATACAAAGGAAAGGGAAAATGGGAGGCTTTACTAATTCAACCTTCCTTTCTCTCATTCCCAAGGAAAATCGACCCACCTCATTCTCCAGGTTCCGGCCAATATCTTTGTACAACTCTTCATACAAGATCTTCACAAAAATCATAGCTATGAGACTCCAGCCCCTCCTTCCATCCTTGATTTCTGAAAATCAAGGTGGCTTCGTGTCTAATAGGCAAATCCATGACACCATTACTTTGGTCCAAGAAGCCATCCACTCTAGCACCTCTAGACAAGAGAAAGGATTTGTTCTTAAACTCGACTTGGCCAATGCTTTCGACCGGGTAAGGCACTCCTTCTTGTTTGCTGTCTTGGAAAAAATGGGTTTCAATTCCTCTTTCATCAACACCATTGCTGCTTGCATATCAGGACCCTGGATATCACCCCTGATTAATGGTCGCCCCTGTGAAGCCTTCCAATCCTCTAGAGGACTAAGGCAAGGTTGCCCTCTATCCCCCTACCTTTTCATTCTTATGGCTGAATCCTTCAGCAAAGCGTTGGATCACAATAGAAGAGTCGGCCTCATAACAGGCATTAAATTTGGGAATGGAGTCAAGAACATTAACCATTCTCAATTTGTTGATGACACTCTATTGATTGGAGGGGCCTCTACTACCATAGCAAGGCACTTCAAAATCCTCCTTGACCAATACATGGACTACTCAGGGGGAGCGGTCAACTTCCACAAAAGTTGCGTCTATGGCTGGAACATTTCTAATCAAACAGCTCATAGTATTACCAACATCTTTGGAGTCACATTCAAAGCAAAATGGGATCACTTCTCCTACCTTGGGATGCCGGTCAGCCTGGGACCATTAAAAGCAGCGACATGGAATGAAATAATAGACAAAGTCAAAAGAAAAGTCCAGCAATGGGGAACTCATTGGCTCAACCCAGCAGGCAGATTAATCATGCTCAAATTAGGTATAACCTCCCTTCCCCTATATAGATTTACTCTTTATCAAGCCCCTGCTATCTTTCATCACAAACTGGAAGCCGCCCTCAGAAATTTCCTGTGGCAAGGAGGGAAAAAAGAAAAGAATAGATTTAAATTGGTCAGCTGGAAAAGTGTAATCCAATCTCAGGATAGAGGAGGCCTTGGAATAAGAGCTCCAAAAATTCTCAATCTAGCATTTGGGATTAAAATGGCCTGGAGGCTAATCAATGGACCAAAAGCATGGTGGAAGCAAGTCATAGAAAGCAAATACCTCAATGGCACAAGACAAAGGCTACTAGAAGATGGCATCCCCAATAGGGATTCCTCCAAAATTTGGCACCTCTGCAAGAAAGCAATCCCATTCCTCAGGCAAAACACTTCAAAAATCCTTGGAGGAGGGGACAACATAAACTTTGCCACTGATAAGATAATGGGACTCCAAACTCTTAATGCTATTGAAGAAGCCCTCCCGATCATCCATTATCTCAACAGTAAAGGCATTCAAAGACTTGGACAAATCTCGAAATGGGATCCTGACACACATGCCTGGACATATTGGGATTTCCCAGGTATCCCAACAGCCTTGGAAGCGAGCTTCAATGCCCTCAAAGCAAATCTTCATAACAAATCCCCTTTAAAAAAAGAAGCAGCAGATGGACTTCGTTGGGATCCCATAGGATCAAATTACACCATCAAGTCAGGGCACCAACATATCTGCAACAACACATATCAGATACCCATCTGGAATCATTGGCGAATAATCTGGAAATCAGAGGCCATCCCAAAAATTAAATTCTTCACATGGCTGATATTAAAAGGAAAAGTTCTCACAGCGGAAAATTTACGCAAGAGAGGGATCAACGGTCCATCCAGATGCCCCAACTGCTGCTCAGCAGAGGAGACAATGCAACACTTATTCATAGACTGCCCCTTCGCCAAAAGATGTTGGACCAAAATGGCATCCATGGGAAATATAAACTGGCATCCTCAGTAAAACATTGCTGAGACACTATATGAATGGAAAAAGAATTGCCCATGGAAAGACAAAAGGAGTAGGATTGTGAGAAGAATTTGGGACACTATTCCTCACTCCCTATAATGGAGAATTTGGCTCTCAAGGAATAAAAAGATTTTCCAAAATAAAGAGACCAATGTTCGAACAACATGTAGCAAATCCCACATCTTGGCTCAGGAGGCAATAGCAGCCAAACACAAGGGGAAAATCCAAGCAAAGGATTACACAGTGGAGGAAAGATTTGTCATCAGCCACATCTTGGAACGGCCAGGACAAAACAAGGAGACTCAAAAGACTGACAGATTGCAGCAAACTAAAATAAAGGATTGGGAAATTAGACTACCAGCTCAAGATTATAAGAGGTGGATACAGAGCAACAATTACACAACATTATATTTTTACGGGGCCTCTAAATCGAACCCAGGTCGAGCAGGAGTGGGAGGAGTAATATTGAATGAGGCAGGGGACAATATTTGCAGTTACGAATGGAGCTTGGGAGAGAAAACAAATAACAATGCAGAGGCACTAGCCTTATACCAAGGATTACTTCAACTAGAAAACCTGGGTATTAAAAGGGCTTTAGTTTTTGGGGATTCAGCAATTATAATACATCTCATGATCCACAATCAGAGATCCCCCAACAAAAATCTTCAACAGCACATAGAGCGTATTAAGCTCCTCCTCAAAAATTTTGATGACGTCAAATTTTACCATGTCCTCCGCACTCTAAATAAGAAGGCAGACAAGCAAGCGAACAACGCTGTTGGAAGAATGGCAGGAGCGTTAAGGTGTAACGAAATAGACAGCTTCCACCCATTGCCATGAAAAAGAAACATCATTGCATAGTTCAACAAAGCTTGGTCAAACAAGCGTGCGATGGACAAGGACTATTCAGAAGCAGGACTCTCTTCAGTGATCACAGCACGCAAAAACAGGCTCACCCGACCCTAGTAAGAAGTAATTACTTGAGCACAAACATTAGCGATCATTTCAACGCCGGCACCAACAAAACAGGATCAGCAAAGGAGGATCGTCTGAAGGATTTGGCTCAGACCAACATCCTTCTCGTGATTCTGGATTTTTCTTGGAATCCCGACTACCGCCCGCTGCATTCCATAAACTTGACTCTCAGCTCCCAAAGTATCACTCACCAGCTTACTCTTGGTGATAAAGATATAGTGCAGAAACCTCAAATTGGAACGAGCGAGCCTTCTCGGACTTACTGGCGAGACTCCACTCTGGTATCATTTTCTCATTTACTGTTTAGTTTCACCCTAACCAGTGCTTTTGTGACTTTCAGGAACGCAAAAGCCAGAGCTTGGGAGGCCGCTCTCCCCTCAGCACACCTCTCTGCTCCCTCAGTTCTACCAGCACACCTCTCTGCTCCCTCAGCTATACCCCCCATTCAGTTCAGCCCTGTTTCTCCATCTTCCTCCATCTCGAAATCCACTTGTTGCGCCTTCTCTCTCAGCACCCATCCCCTGGATATCCTCTCCTCGGCTACGCGTTGTTGGATCCCCTTCTATTCTTACTCCTCAAGTAGAACGGATAGATCTTCCGTGGGCTTTGTCCACTCTCCCGCCCGTTATAATCATCGCATTCGTGACAATCCATCTAAAATCGCCCTCAAGTTTCCCTCTTTCTTCGCCTCTGTTTTCAATATCTTCACCTACCGCACCCTCTATTCAACAATGGCATGCAGCGAGGACTGCCTACACTGTGCTGATTTGCAGGCAGAACTGGAAGAAATAAGGACCCAACAAACTATCCTCGATGACAAGCAAAAACTCCTGGATGCCAGATTGGAAGAACATGATAGACGTCTGGAAGAACAGAGCCGAAGGCTTTTTGAACAAGACTGCATCATGACTAAGAAATACAAGGTGGAAATTCAGCTGTTTATGCACAAAGCAGCATCCCTTCAAGAGCAGTTTAGACAGCTCACCAATCGCTGCGCCCATGCTGAGGAATCAATATCTATTCTCAAGTATATGATGGACAAAAGAAATACCATTGCCACCAGCTCTTCTAGCATTAAGCAAGAAGCAAAAGATGATCAGCCAGAGGAATCTACAACGAGGCACATTCAACATATAATGATAGATTAAATGTACTGTAGATGCATCTTTCTGTTATTTTCCTTCATCAGAATCTATAGTAGCACAGTTCTAGACAGTAGTAAAAGCAGCAAAGTAAGGATCAAGGAGGTGGTCTCGTTTTGTAAACCCCTTGATCAAAGACAAACATCGCATATTACGTACCAGAGGAGACTGAACCCCTGGAATTTTTTAGAATATAATATATAGCAACCGAACTTTAAAAAAATATATATATATATATATGATTATATAATAATTGATAAAATTAGAAAATAAATGATTAACATAAATGACTAATATAGTCCAAGAATAAAAATATGACCAACTAACAAGTACAACAAGTATATGAATTAGTCATTCATGCTAGCCATTTTTAATTGTGTCACTTCAAAAACGGAAACTTGTTATTTTGATACTAAATTGTTACATTGTTTTTATCTCTTTTCCATGTTAGAAGCCGAAGACCCATTGTTACTATGTAAAACATATTAATGACACTAAATATCCCCCATAGATTCCTAAGATCCCCTATAGAGGTCATGTGTGGTTCTTCGAGAACTACTTCATGAAGCTTAACCATCACTAGTTGAAAATGGTGAAATTAGTGACAAAGTGATTGAAAACGTTAGTCACCACAACTTTTCCAAGTGAAATACTACAAAAAATTATCAATATTAAGAGACCCAACTAAAAATGACTAACATAAATGACTAATTTAGTCCCGAGTTAAAATATATGACTAGTTAATACGTAATACTAGTAAAAATGACTAACTTGGATGACTAATTTAGTCTAGGAACAAAAATATGACTACCTAAAAAGAACTAAAATAATATGAAATAGTCGTTTATGTTAGTCATTTAAATTGTGTCTCTTGAACAATCTAAACTTACAAGTGATAGGCGATTAAAAGCATTTTATAGAGTGGATGAAAGATTATACTTCCTTATACACTTGTTTATTGGATCAGAGGATGATTAGAATTATGGAGCTTATTAGAATCTTTAGGGTTATACTATTAGATCACATTAATAGGGAATTAAATCAAAGGTTAATAAATTATTGAAAATGGGAGTGGGTTCCAAACACCTCCTTTTTCCACATGACATTACCACCTATATACATTGCAAAAACCTTTCCAACTTATTTAGTGGGTTTCACATCTATTTCACATTTCCTCTTCCTCTTTCAAACTGGTAGTGCTAAGGAGAGGGTATGAAATTTGATTAAAGAATGTTTAGTTAGTAACACTACCAAGTTTCCTTCATGCAACTTGTCAAATGTCTTAAGTTTGCTTCACAACTTCTCATGGTTCTTAAATTATTTGTCTAAACATCTAATTGATACTACAACCCTCCCACTAATCTCTCACTTATCACTGAATTCCCATATTCCCACCTAAGGGACTAAGGCCCTTGGTTTCATATCCTAACCATATAATAGACACTAACTCCCATATGTGGTGAGAAACACCTCCTATGGTGCCCATATCTTGATTTAAGACCAAAGATCCATTAAGGAAGATCTATGTGGTTTCTAAGTCTAGCTCATATCCATTGAGACTAAAAAGCATCTTGTAAGGCCTAATGTCCTTGTTTACCTCACTTAACCGTGGTACATTACTTGACTCCTTTACATGGTGTGAAAATTTTCCCAATGGAATCAATATCATATATATCCCTAAGATATTTAGAAAGGATCTATGTGGTTGTTCAATTCCAAATTCATGGCCCTTGAGCATGAGAAGCTTCATTTTAGAAGTAAAAGCCTTTATCTCCTTCCCTAATACTAATTCTTATTATGTAAAGAAAAATAATGGTGTCGATTTGGGTCAACTTAGGGTTGTTGCAATTGTCACCTTAGGAATTAATCCTCTAACTTTGGATTGCTTATTGAATCCTAGAGGTATCCCAAAGCACAAATTTATGGGGCATTTTATGTGATTATATCACTAGCGCTAAAAACCATCATTACATTGGATGATTCAACATCTTAATGATATTTGTCATATTGAACACAAATTTTGTATTCATTATTACTTTCATTGCAACACCTTCAATAGATATTGATGGTGTTCATGAGCCTAATTTTGGTTATCTTCTTTATGGAAACATATATTATCTTCGACACCATTGTTCGTACCTTTGCAACTATCAATTTTCACTTCTATCCCAATAGGGAAGTAGATTTATTCGATGAATGGCTACACAAAAGGGACCCTATGAGACAATCGTTCATGTCATTAATGTAGTTCCCACATGATATGAACATTTGATGGTATATCATAACCATACACTCTATGATTGGTTTCATAGATACCCAACCTATGACAATGAGTTGCATTCTATCGTGACAACATGTAAGTAATGGAAGAACTATATTCAAGTCTATTGTGACATGTTGCACTTACAAGCTTATCTAACTGTTGAGATGCATACTTTTATCATAGTTTTTTTAATCCTCTCCTTAAATTATCACTTCAAAGGAAGGCTTCAACCATGTTTGTGAGGTGTGAGATTCATATCCTTCTACCAAAAATGAAAGACATATTTTATATGCTAGTTAGATTTATATTTTACCTCATTTTTCTCATTTCCTTTTGTTATATGTATGTGTCGAGATGTAAATACCTTCATTGCCTTATATAGGAGGATCATGACATTGTAGGTGAGTGAGGCCTAACTCCTTTTGATTTGTTTGCATATTATTTGATATATTTTTTCATACTCCAATAACATTTCTCATCGTAGATCTCACATAATCATGGCCTCTTGTGCTCCTAGGAGGTCAATCATTCTTCATTCTACTAGCTTAATTTGAACACTGAACACAATTGCCAATATCCTTCAAATGCTTGAACATTAAACAAAATTAGTAATATACTCCATCCAATGGCCACTTTGATTTTCTTGACAAAAATTAAAAGTAATTTTCATTTGAAAACCCCATCTAAAATGATTTTTAATTGATTGAAAAATTTCATTTTTTAATATAAAAAATGGATTAACTATTGAAAATCCAAAAATATATAAAAAAGAGAAAATTGACTTCCTTATAAATTACCACTAATATTTTTTTATTTGCTAAGTTGTGTGAGACGTGAGATGACTTCACACTTAAAATTTGGCTTTAGTAGTCACAACCTAGGGACATATAAGCCATTAAAATCACCAGGGGGTTGCAGCTAACATTCGCCACACCTTCCCTTAACATGGCTAGATTTTTGCATACAGAGTTTCAAATCGGTGACCTTAACACCACGAAATGCCTTAACGATAGACCGTGTCATCATCTATTCTATGCCCATAGACATAAATTACCACTCATTATTTTAGATAATTTACTTCTATTTAGATAAATTATAAATTTTCATTAAAAATAATTGGTTCAATACATTAATCTCCCCTCCCTAGTTTAATCCATTGTATATTAAAAGCCTTAAATACACCAAAGATGTCCCTTTCAGAAATTGGATAGGCTAACCATTGTCTAATACCTATTTCATCTCCTTTTGACACCTATCTCGATGTACACCCATGACCTATGTTTGATTCTCACGATTATTATTGTTATGAGCTCAATTCTGATGTTGAAGACTTTGGAGAGACTTTCTCATGTATGTTGGATAAATTCTTGGTATATCTAATTTATTGGTTGTTGGATATACTCCTATTGTTATAGTAGTAGTAGCTAGTTTGACCACGGACCTAGTCCAAATTACTCCAACAAATTATGTATTTAACACATAAGAATAATAGAATAAGAGAAAAAAATATGTAAAACTATGAAAAACAACAATCATCCACAAACATTACACAACTCCTTAAAAAAACTTTAACAAACTTGAAAATATCAAAAATAAATATAGTAAAAAAATATCATAATTTTTATTTATTAAAGAAATACTAAAAATACATTCTTTATGTTAAGAAGATTTTACACAATTTCTTTAAAAAATGTGCATTTATTTTAAATGCTTCAATCTATAAACCATCTATTAGCTTACATAGTTAAGGAAAAACACCATTAATATTTAGATTTCAATGGTGTATGATGTCATACACCATTAATATTCATATTTTGAGTGGGCCCAATGGTTAAGAGCATGCATTTCTTCCTAGGAGGTCACAGGTTGAAAACCAGTGAGGGGTAGAGTATGTATCCCTTAGTAGACTTCGTAATGCTCTATGGAGGTGGGTCCCTTGTCCAACAAAAAAGGGGGTCTCATACACCAATTTGGTGTCTGACTTGGATGTGACCTTAAAATTGAATAATAATAATAATAATATTTGAAAGTAAAATTTATGTACCATAGAAATAGGAAAGATCATAACATAATATATTAAAAATTAAATATTATTTAAATTCTTAAAAAGTTATAATTACATTATAACTAAAAAGTTAGATTTAGGAAAGTATGCTTTAATAAATCATCACCAAGATTGAAAAAGATGTACCATAAAAATAGGAAAGTGGAGTGCTTTATTTTCCTTTTGGAAGTTTAGATACAAATATTTTAGTTGATTTAATATGTATTAAAATATAAATGTTATTTTAAGCCCCATTTTATGTGAAGAACTTTTAGGTTTTACACTATGAACCCAAAAAGATATCAAACCCAACCTAAAACAAAGAAAAAAAAACTAGCCTCCAGGATAAAAAAATTAACCTTTAGGCGGTGATTTAAGAGTAACTTAACAGATATTTAAACCCTCAAAAAGGGTTTATAAAAACCCTCTAAATCTATGAAATTGATCCCTAATAATACACCTCATGAGGGCCTACAATGAGTAGAAAGGCCGGAAATAAGCATTGTTAAACATCTGCAAGGAGAAACACGTGGATGATCTAACCCTGAAGCTTGTTCATGTCAACCAGCAGTCGTGCATTTAGGTGGAAAGTCAGGCAATGGTTATGCTTCTTAGGAATTAAATCACACAAGAACATATGATTGGCACTACCCACTGAAACCGCCATCAAGGCCCACCTCCTCATTTGCATTCAGTTTATAAAAAAAAGCACCCACTAATGCTACTTTCACATGCCCTATCCAATAGCTATAGATAAATTCTATCATAGGTGTTGCTCCCATTTATTTCTCTTCTATTGTAGGTTGTGCTTAGATTAGGGAGTTACAACATTTGCTATAATTTCCATTCTTTCGGAGGAGCCAATTGATTTAAATCCAAATCTACTGACATAACGCTAAAATGGAGCACTTAATTTTTTAAAATCAATACTACAGGACAGATATTAAAATTTTGCAAATAAGGGACATATTCAGTGGTAGAGAGGGGCATTTTGATGTCATCTAACATCTCACACTGGCTTAGATTGTTGTAGTCAATCATTGTCAAGATGCCCAACCTGTATCCTTACACAATTGCCTCCAAGTATACTCCATGGATATTGAATGTCAACGCCTCGAACCCATACATGAACAGATCAATTTATGGGTATTTGGATCGGGTAGGAATCCACTATCTCACCCACAATGCTTAGACAATATTGTTTTGAAAAATCAGAATCCCAATCGAGATTAATGTTGGCATAAAGTGCATTAACTCACCTTTGGACAACTCACAATATTACTTTAAGGTACACCATTGAGGGCCTATGCCAATGCAACCACCTATATAAAGCCTCTATCTCCACCTAATATTCAACCAATTTAGCCAAGACAATCATGAAGAAGCCAAAGTGGAAAATAAGCCATGATCTCAGTAGTGGCGAATATGAATCCTAGCTTCGACACTCGATTTGCAATGATTACTTACAACAAAAATGTGGATATGATTTTGTAAGGCACAAGCATCATGGGCTTTGAAAAACATCCAATTCATACACATAGATTCAATGTCTACATTTTGGGGCAAGGCTTTGGAAATTACAATCCAAATATAGATCTTGCTTCATTTAATGTGGTAGATCCTCCTCTACAGAACATAGTAGGGGTCCCAATAGCAGGGTGGGCTGCCTTGCGCTTTAAAGCTAATAATCCAGGTATCTATGCAATTTTTTTTTTTCCAGTTCACTATGAGAAGCCATATACCAGAAACTCTCATTTATATCTAGGTAGTTGTGAGGATATTTGATTACTGACTCTATTTTTTTTGTTTGGCAGGTATGTGGTAAATGCATTTTCATTTGGAAATACATATGACTTGGGGTTTTTCCACGGATTTTCTGGTAGAAAAATGGAATTGGTCCTACCCATGTTAGTAAATTATATATTACAGAGTAATGGAACACATAAAATATATTGTAGAAATATAAACACAGAAAACACATAAAACAAGAGAGACACAGATATACGTGGTTCACCCAATTTTGGCTACTTCCATGGAGAAACAAATAGTCCTTCCTTTTATATTATCCAGCAAACTAAAGAGATACCCCCTTGGGCCCCCCTTGCAGCACAAATATTATGGGCGACACTGTCGGCACATTACAAACTGGGGTCCAATGCGGTGATACCTCTAAATAAAGAAGATAATCAGGCTCCACACCCAACAATCTCCCACTTGGAGACTGATTGTAGCAACTCCACCACTGCTTCATTTTCTAGACAATGACTCCACTTTGGACCTAGTTGTTTCTCATATTCTTCATCGTACTTGAAGACCAATTGAAACTTAGAAGAATCTTAGTTTCTCCCTGGTTTCAACTTTTGCTAACATATCTGCAGGATTTTGGCTAGTGTGTATCTTTTCTAGCTTCAACTGTCCATCTTCTAGCACTGACCGTATGAAATGGTACTTGAGTTGTATATGTTTAGCCTTGGAATGAAATGCAGAGTTCTTTGCAAGACGTATGACACTCTAGCTATCAGTTTATAACTTGCCCAACTCCTGCTTCTTACCCAATTCATCCAGAAACCTTTGTAACCAAATCATTTCTTTACTAGCCTCTGTAGCAACAAGATACTCTACTTCTGTTGTTGAGAGTGCAACAACACTTTGTAGTTTTGAAACCCAACTAGCAGTTGTTCCACCTAGAGTAAACACATACCCTGTTGTTCTCCTCCTGTTATCTCTATCACCCACCATATCTGCATCAACATATCCTTGTAGAGAAATGTTTGAACCACCAAATCATAATGCTTGATTTATGGTACCTCTCAAATACTTGAGAATCCACTTCACCACCATCCAATGTTCCTTCTCTGGATTTTTCATGTACCTTCTTACAACTCCCATTGCATGTGCAATATCAGGCCTTGTGCAGAACATTGCATAGATTTAGCTTCCAAGTGTTGATGCATATGGAACTTTAGACATATAAGCCATTTCTTCCTAAGTCTTGGGCCATAGCTCCTTACTTTGTTTGAAATGGATAGCCAAAGATATATTAACTGGTTTTTAATTTTGCATATTAAACCATTTCAACACCTTTTCCATGTACTCACTCCGAGACAAATTTTGTTAGTGTCAGTCTCTGAATTCTTCCACCAGTGATCAAACATGCTCTTACAAAGTGGTCTTCAGGCGTTAGAGTCAAATTTTGTCATTTCAGTGAGTCTTCAAGTAAAATTTGGTTACTAGGTATTAAGTCTAGGGTTGTTTTCACTCCTTCCAAAGTCTTCCAAGTATTGGTCCATGTCACCATTCAGCTTAATGTACCATCATTCAAAGAGTTGTCATCATCATTTCAGGTTCCAATGGGTCATTTTACACCTTTTTCGTGCTTCAGTTGTACTTGGGTAAGCCTCATTTCCCTCTCCTAGGGTTTTGAAAGTAATTTTTATTGGATGGTCAAATCATCAACGAAACTTGTATCCTGATGCTCATACACCTTCCCCTACAAACCCTAGTTTATTGCTACAATTTGACAATTTACTAGGCTAGGCTTGTGTTTTTCCCTTTTGGACCGCTTCCCCTCACTCAATATTTGAAATTCCAATTCCCCCTACTTCTTAACATCCCTCCCTACTTCCCAAAATTTTCTCAAGAAATTAGAAGCCCCTCACCCCCTTCATTTCCCTTCATTTCTACAAATCCCTTGTTCCACATATCAGGATAGGTTTTACTCAGACTATGTTTCTGAGAAAGAAAATATGAATTTGACAAAAGTGAGAGACATTTTTGTCCATCATTGACCCAAGAAGAAAAACCTCTTTCAGTTTTTCCACAGGTTTCATGGTTTGGTAGAAATGTTGAAAACATCATTGGCCTGAGGAGGATTGATGCACTTCTGGAGTGACCTTGGGAAAATAAAGATTTCACCTAGATGGAATGTTCAAATGACTTTATTGATGATTTAAAAGATATATAGACAAATAAATATTTCCAATGAGCTATCATGAGCTCAATTTGGAGTTGAGGAACATCTTCAAAAGTTGACTGCAATAGCACTCTACATTTAGGCAACCTCATTCTGCACATTTTGACTGGTCTTGGTAGCCTTTTGGCAGGGCAAATGAACTCCAAATTCAAAAATTAAATATTTTCTAGAAAATAGACTCAACAATATTTCCATAGAGCTATCACACACCCAATTTTGTCATCATAAAGGTAGTCAAAACCTGTCTTGAAGTTGGCACTGTGCATAGGAACAGTGGCGCTGCGCATTGAGAGGCTGGCGCTGTGCATCAAGGAGGCACTGCACATCAAAACCAAACTTACTTCAGAAAAACACACTAGCATTGCACATCAAGGAGGCACTATGCATTGGGCTAGTGGTGCTACGCATTGAGTTGCCAAGGTTATAATTCACCCAAATTCATCCTCCATCAACTCTTTTGCTGCATTCACCTCCTAATAAGTAAGTGTCAATACATCCTAAGCTTAAATAGGATTTTTCATGTTTGGTTCATGATTTTTGCTTCCTAAAGGTCAAACCATAGCATGCCTCTATACTCTATTTCACATCATTGCAAAACCACAATCCCTTGTCCCTTTTCCCAACTTCATTGCACTAAAAATACCCCTTGATTCTATTTTCCCTTTCCCTATTTTCCCTAAGAAACTAATCCCCTTTATCAAACCCTAACCCTCCACATACAAAACCTATTCTACCTACTCCCCTACAAACCTTACCTATTCCCCTAAAAACCCTACCCTCTCTCCTAAATCCTATTCACATTCCCTAAACTTTATTTACATCTCATACATTCACATACCCCTCCATACACTCTAGCCACTTCATTCCTCCACTCTGTTTTCACTTCACCATTGTCCATACAACCACAGGTGTTCATAGCCATAAAAATGGAGAGAGATTTTGACCTTTTTGACCATGAGGAGACAGAAAGAGTTAATGTCATTGACTTGGATGCTCAAGATCTAAGGATGGCCAAAGACATGATCATCAAGAAGCAAGAGGACAAGGTACAAGCTTTGTTATTTAATTTAGAGAGGGATAAGTGGATCATGAGAGACATATATGGCTTGAAAGGGTAAATATCCACCTCGAGGGCCTTCTAAAGAAAGCAAATAGAGACAACAAGATGCTTAGGCATATGGCCTACCATTACTTGACCCAGAATAGTATAGGTAACATGAGAATTAAGCACCTTAAGGCAAGATTAAGGAGGGCCTTATGAAGCAAAAAGAAGGGTGAAAAACTTGATATCTTGGATGATGTTACACTTGCCCAACAAAGTAACCAATGAAGTACATTTGATCCAAAATTGGGCAAATTTTGGAAAATTTTTGTAAATTTTGATTTTTTGAATTAGAAACACAGTGCATTGAATTGGTCCATCCTCCTGACAAATGACTTATAGATTTGGATTCAGAATCAAAAAATAAGGAAACCCATAAAGTTTCATCAATTTTGGAGAAGATCTTGGCCACCAAAAGGACACAAAACACTCAAAAAATGCCCTCTCTGCCACTTTTTGGACCCACAAGAAGCAATCTTGGGAGAATTGATTTTTGAAGGGGCAAATCAACTCCCAATCAAGAAATTCAAGATGTTTTAGAAACAAGACAGGTATATCTTTCCAACGAGCTATCTTAGTCCTGATTTGGATGAGTGGAAGGCCTCCAAATCTTCCCTAAAGTGGCACTGTGCATCAGGTTCAGGGTGTTGTGCATCTGGCAAATTTTTGTCAATTTTGCCTGAAAGTCAAATTTCGCCTAGTTTCTTCAGCAATTGACTTTATCTTCTTTTCTTGGTAAATTTTACATGGTAAATGACATAATATGATGTAAAACACTAGATGGGGTAGATACATCAAAGAAAAGGTGATTTTAAACTGAATGTATCAGTTTCCTTAGTTTTAGAGGCAAGTTGTTCCACTGCCTATTTTCTTGTCCCTAGTTTAGATGTTGTTGAAACAGCTCCTTGCCTCATGGATTCGACCCTTGATGGATAGCCCAAATGGTTTTGAGCTCTTTATGATTTCTTTTGTCAGTCATTAGCAAAGTTTGGACTCTTTTAGAAGTGTTGGACTCATTGAACATTTTGTATCAATAGTTTGGTAAGGAATAAAACCATGTTTCACAACTATTTTTGTGGGATTCTTGTGACAATGAGTTTATGTATTGTTTCTTCTTTGTAATGAGTTTTTCTGATGTTTTATATGTATCCACATCCTCTCTCTCTTCTAAGCTAAATGAATCAAGGTCAATAGACAAAATACACTAAGTTACAGTGCTTTGTCATGGGAATGCATTTGGTTTTCAATGTTTTCAACTGTTTGAAGAGGATTCATAGTTTCTTTATGCCGTCCTCAACTCCTCAATTGTCTAAACTACCATCTTAATCCATTGCTAGTACATAAACCCTTGTCTACCTTGCCCCATAGAACATGACTATATCCCTGAGTTGATTTTATGAACCCAATCTGCCTTCTCTAATTGATCCAGCAACCAAACCCTAAAATCAAACTAGAAACCCTTAGCTACTATACCTACCCTAAAATCTACATTAAATTCAGTCATCTCAAGCCCTAATTGCCAATATCTTAATTGAGATTGACAAGGAGAGAGACCACTCCCAATCTAGTAGGGCTAGCTATCAGGTTAAGCGTGGTATGATGTTACCCTAGACTTTCCTTCCTTCAGCCTAAGGTAGATCAAGGCACTAACATAGTGGTGACTCCACTGGGGAACATAGTTTTATGTTCCTCAACAAAATATATCAAGTTCAGATCTGATTGTTGATGGTGGACAACGATCAGACATAGGAAGGCTGAAATCATTCACCTGACAACTCCAAATTAGTTTTGAGATTAGATCTAAGGACTCCATTGGAGGATGAACCTAAAAAGGAAAAAATGAAAGGAAAATATGGAAAAATCAGGTATTCAAGTTGGAATTTCATCCAAGACGTTATGTTATTTATTATAAATTATTTCTTCTCTTTTCCTAAGAATGCCAAGAAGTCTTTACAAAGTATATTGTATTCTAGGAAAGATCCTAGATCTAAATTTGATTCCTTCCCTTTGAAGATTGTGAAATATTCACATGCCTTTGATCTTGATCAAGACCCTTCTTCTGAATTTTATGATGATCATCTTCAAACTGATGAGCCTTAAGAGACAAAGACTGATTCTACACCTTCTGTACATATTCCTATACCTTGTAAAATTCCAGATAGATACAAGCCTCTGATTTTACCTCCTATATCCCATGCTTTCCCGAAAAATCATTACCTATATCTACCAAGATTTGATGGTGAATGTGACAACATCACTACTGAGAGACATGTACTGAATTTTGACTCTTTTCTTAACCTTTTTGAATCTGATGAAGAGGATGTCAGTATTAGGATTTTTGCTCTTTCTTTGCAAGGCAAAGTCAAGAGTTGGTTCAAAACCCTACCTAACGTGAGCATTTAAGATTTGCAGTAGTTCATCAAAGTTTTCCTCAACAAGTGGGTGGTTAGACAAAACCCTTTCTTGATTATAGTAGAGTATAACCAACTGAAAATATTGCCAGGGGAGACAGTACAATAGTTTTCTACCACGTTTAACCAAGTCTATTTTTCGATGTTGGTTAATATAAGACCTCCTCCTGGATCTACTCTCTTGCACTACCTGGATGCCTTTGATCTAGAAATGGAGTTTCAACTGAGAAAAAGGAACCTTGCAACACTTGAAGAGATGCAAAACAATGTAGTAGAGGTAGAGGCTAATTTGTTGATCAAAAGGGCAAAGTTGAAGGAAGAAGAGATGAATAAAATAGATCCAGAGCAATCAACATCTTTAGAGGTAAAGCTCGACATTTTGGTAAGTTCAGTGGAAGAGATGATGCAAAGGATCACCACAAGGAATGAGTATAATGTTCAAGACCATGGCTCGTTGATTGAAGAGGAACAAGTGGCTGATCCAAAACATTTTATTTCTTATCCTAGTTGTCATAGATCCAATAATGATTGTTTTAGATCATTTTGGAGAAGAGAGATCTGTAGATATGACATGTATGCTTGATGATGTGTTTTTTACTGATGATTTTCCTCAGTTCGATCAGTATGATGATGATTATGCCCTCCAAACAAAAGCTAATCATGGAGACAAATCAGCAGCTGGTTTGTGGAAGGAGGAATTTCACTTTAAGCAGCTCGAATATAGTGATTAGCCGATGCATATCAGCTATGGAAGTGAGAAGGAAAGTGCAAAATTTTTTGAAGTAAGTGAAGGATCTTTGCCATTTTGTTTTGCTTCATTTCAGTTCATCAGAGACAACTTTCATGCAATCAGAAATCAACTGTCGATAAGTTTGGATCTAGACCATCTTGAGGGCAATGAAATCCTTGTTCAAGACTTCTCATATCCAGATTTGCAGGCCTCGAATGCCATTGAATGTTAGGTTGCAGATGAAGACTTGGAAGCTGGAACATATGATCAAATGATGCAAGATGATTCCATACCATTCTGTTTTGAATCATTTCAGTTTTTGAAGGGACATTTTCATAGTATATCTTCAATAAAGGATGAGAAACCTATCGAATCCATCTCATTGGAACCAATTGAAAATGGGTTGCAATAGTCTTTTCAAGTTTTTCACTATCCAATTGTTGATGTGTTGGATGATGTCTGCAGTCAAAGTCCTTCTCCACTAGCTAACTGTGATATTGAAACAAGCATTGATACAAACTTGATCCAACAGCCGGTTTCTTTGTCATTTTTAGCAGGAGTCTCGTCACAAAGCTTAGAAGAAAGTTTGCTTTCATGGTATGAGGAGAAGAAGAGTAATCCATTGGATGAGCTAAACCCTAGTGCACATGAATTTCAAGATCCTTATGCAGTATTTTTGGAGTCGGATAGAGAATCCATATTATTCAATGGATCTATTTACAAGTTTTCATGGAAGTTGCCTTTTAGTAGTTCTCTCTTGTTGTTCATAAGAAAGCGCTTGCAGAGAATTCAAACAATAGCTAGAATGCTTACTTGGTTCCATTGGTTGTTTCATTTCACATGATCAGGTGATGAATGGAACAGTTAGATTAGGTTTTCTTGAATAAGCTCCATTTTGAGCATATTTTTTAGTTTTTCAGTTGTGTTTTAGTATTGAGTTAGTTTCAAGTCAGTTTGTGTCTTTGAGTCATTAGTTTTCAGTCATCCATTTCAGTTTGTGTTTTTGACTCTATGCCCAATGGATAAGGCTACTTGGTCTATGGTGTTCTTAGCACCTCCATGGAGCTACCATCACCATTCAGCTTAGTCTACCATCATTCAAAGATTTTTCATCATCATTTCAGGTTCCAATGGGTCATTTTACACTTTGTTCATGCTTCAGTTGTACTTCTGTAAGCCTCATTTCCATCTCCTGGTGTTTTGAAAGTAATTATTCTTGGATGGTCAACATCAACAAAACTTGTATCCTAATGCTCATACACCTTCCCCTATCCTTAATATACCTTTTTAAATCCTTCCCATCACTCATATCCCTCAAATTCGTCATTTTCATACAAACCCTAGTTTATTGCTACAATTTGACAATTTACTAGGCTAGGTCTTTTTTTCCCTTTTGGACCTCTTCCCCTCACTCAGTATTTGAAATTCCACTTTCCCCTAATTCCTAACATCCCTCTCTACTTTCCAAAATTTTCTCAAGAGTTTAGAAGCCCCTCACCCCCTTCATTTTCCTTCATTTCTACAAATCCCCTGTTCCACATATCGGGATAGGTTTTCTTCAAACTATGTTTCTGAGTAAGAAAATATGAATTTGACACAAGTGAGAGAGGAATTTGTCCATAATTGACCCAAGAAGAAAAAATTGTTTCATTTTTTACACAGGTTTCATGGTTTGGGAGAAATGTCGAAAACATGATTGGCCTCAGGAGGATTGATGCACTTCTAGAGTGACCTTGGTAAAATCAATATTTAACCTAGCTATATTGTTCAAATGAATTTCTTGATGATTTAAATGATAACTAGACAGAGAGAGATTTCCAATGAGCTATCATGAGCTCAATTTGGAGTTGAGGAAGACCTTCAAAAGTTGACTGCAATAGCACTCTGCATTTAGGCAACCTCATTTTGCACATTTTGACTAGTCTTGGGAGATTTGATTTTTGACAGGGCAAAGTAACTCCAAATTGAAAAATTCAAGATGTTATAGAAAGTAGACTCAACAAGATTTCCAACGAGCTATCACTTGCCCAATTTTGAGATCAGGAAGGTAGTATAATCTTGCCTTGAAGTTGGCATTGTGCATAGGAACAGTGGCGTTGCGCACTGGGAGGCTGGCGCTGCGCATCAGGGAGGAGCTACACATCAGAGCCAAAATTGCTTCAGAAATATACACTAGCATTGCACATCAGGAAGGTGCTATGCATTGGACTAGTGGTGCTGCGCATTGAGCTGCCAAGGTTCTAATTCACCCAAATTCATCCTCCATCAACTCTTTTGCTGCATTCACCTCCTAACAAGTAAGTGTCAATACATCCTAAGCTTAAATAAGGTTTTTCATGTTTGGTTCATGATTTTTGCTTCTTGAAGGTCAAACCCTAGCTTGCCTCTATACTCTATTTCACATCATTACAAAACCAATCTCCCTTGTCCCTTTTCCCAACTTCATTGCGCTAAAACTACCCCTTGTTGCTATTTTCCCTTTCCCTATTTTCCCTAAGAAACTAATCCCCTTTATCAAACCCTAACCCTCCACATACAAAATCTATTCTACCTACTCCCCTACAAACCTTACCTATTCCCCTAAAAACCCTAGTTTCTCTCCCAAATCCCATTCACATTCCCTAAACTCTATTTACATCTCATACATTCACATACCCCTCCATACACTTTGTCCACTTCATTCCTCCACTCTGTTTTCACTTCACCATTGTCCATACAACCACAAGTGTTCAAAACCATAAAAATGGAGAGAGATTTTGACCTTGTTGACCATGATGCGACAAAAAGAGTTAATTTCATTGACTTGGATGCTCAAGATCCAAGGGTTGTCAAAGACATGATCATCAAGAAGCAAGAGGACAAGGTACAAGCTTTGTTAGTTAATTTAGAGAGGGCTAAGTGGATCATGAGAGAGAGATATGGCTTGAAAGGGTAAATATCCACATTGAGGGCCTTCTAAAGAAAACAAATAGAGATAACAACATTCTTAGGCATATGGCTTACCATTACTTGACCCAGAATAGGATAGGTAACATGAGAATTAAGCACCTTAAGGCAAGATTAAGGAAGGCCTTAAGAAGCAAAAAGAGGGGTGAAAAACTTGAGATCTTGGCTGATGTTACACTTGCCCAACAAAGTAACCATTGAAGTACATTTGAGACAAAATTGGGCAGATTTTGGAAATTTTTTGTAAATTTTGATTTTTTGAATTAGAAACACAAAAAATTTTGGCTGATGCGCAACGCCACCGGTGCTGCGCATTGAATTGGTGCATCTTGTTGACAAATGGCTTATAGATTTGGATTCAGAATCAAAAAATAAGCAAACCCAAAAAATTTCAAAAATTTTGGAGAAGATATTGGCCACCAAAAGGACAAAAAACACTCAAAAAATGCCCTCTCTGCCACTTTTTGGATCCACAGGAAGCAGTCTTGGGAGAATTGACTTGTGAAGGGGCAAATCAACTCCAAATCAGGAAATTCAAGATGTTCCAAAAACTAGATAGGTAGGGCTTTCCAACTAGCTATCTTGGGAATGATTTGGATGAGTGGAAGGCCTCGAAAAGCTTCCCTAAAGTGGCGCTGCTCATTAGGCTCAGGGCGTTGTGCATTAGGCAAATTTTTGTCAATTTTGCCTAAAAGTCAAATTTCGCCTATTTTCTTCAGCAGTTGACTTTTTCTTCTCTTCTTGATCAATTTTTCATGGTAAATGATGTAATATGATGTAAATTTTGATGTAAAACACTTGATGGGGTAGATACATCAAAGCAAAGGTGATTTTAAACTGAATGTATATGTTTCCTTAGTTTTAGAGGCAAGCTGTTCCACTACCTATTTTCTTGTTTGTAGTTTAGATGTTGTTGAAACAACTCCTTGAATCATGGATTTGACCCCTGATGGATAGCTCAGATGGTGTTGAGGTCTATATGATGTCATTTGTCAGTCATTAGCAAAGGTTGGACTCTTTTAGAAGTGTTGGACTCATTGAACATTTTGTATCAATAGTTTGGCAAGGAATAAAACCAGGTTTCACAACTATTTTTGTGGGATTCTTGTGACGGTGAGTTTATGTATTGTTTCTTCTTTGTAATGATTTTTTTTGATGTTTTATATGTATCCACATCTCTCTCTCTCTCTTCTAAACTAAATGAATCAAGGTGAATAGACAAAATACACTAAGTTACAGTGCTTTGTCTTGGGAATGCATTTGGTTTTCAATGTTTTCAACTGTTTGAAGAGGATTCATAGCTTCTTTATGTTGTCCTCAACTCCTCAACTATATAAACTACCATCTTAATCCATTGCTAGTACATAAACCCTTGTCTACCTCACCCCACAGAACATGACTGTATCCCTAAGTTGATTTCCCAGACCCAATCCGCCTTCTCCAATTGATCCAACAACCAAACCCTAAAATCAAACCAGAAACCCTAAGCTACTATACCTAGCCTAAAATCTACATTAAATTCAGTCATATAAAGCCCTAATTTCCAATATCCTAATTGAGATTGACAAGGAGAGAGCCCTCTCCTGAGCTAGTAGGGCTAGCTACCAGGTTAAGTGTGGTATGATGTTACCATAGACCTACCTTCCTTCAGCCTGAGGTAGATCAAGGCACTAACACCATTAATTTTCGATTCTTCCTATCTCTAGTTATTCTCGTTCCAAGGATTTGTTTTACAGCACCCAAATCGTTCATTGTAAATAAGTTCACTAGTTTTCTTTTGAGCACATTTATTTCATGCATGTTAGAACCTGGAACAAGCATGTCTTATACATATAATAACAATATAATATATCTGCCATCATTTTGTCTTTTGAGATAAGACAATGATCAGAGTGAAATCTAGTATAACCTTGTTCATAAATAAACCTGTCAAATTTTAGATAAGCACTTCCTTGGAGCCTGTTTTAAGCCATACAAGCTCTTCATCAACCTATGCACTAGTTTCTCCTTCATTTTTACCTCATATCCTTGTGGTTTTTGCATATATATCTCTTCCTCTAAATCCCCATGGAGAAAGGTTATATTTACATCTAGCTGCTCAATATTAGGGGTGATTTTAGGGGTGAATGTTCGCCCTTTGGCGAAATTAAGTGGTCTTAAATTTTTAGTGGGCGAATATTTTGTATCATAGTACATTTTTACAAATCACCTCAAATAGCCCACCTTATTTTAAGGGAGAGGGTAAAAAAGGTAAATTTAGCTCTTGAAATTAGGAGTTACAACCTTCCATTCGCCCATTTTCAAGAATAGGTTTTATTTAAGTGAATCCATTCGCCCATTTTCAAGAATAGGTTTTATTTAAGTGAATCCTATGGGCCAAAGGCCCAAATACCATATTTATAAAAGAGGTATGGTAAATTAATAAAAGTATAAATAAATGAGAGGTATGGTAAATAAATAAATCATTTTTTATATTTACTCCATAAGTCACCTTATATACATGCAAGGGTGCAAACAAATAAAAATATAAGTAAAGTGGAGGTATAGTAAATAAATAAAATGTCTTTTTATACTTACTCAAAAGGTATGGTAAATAAATAAAAATATAAATAAAAATATAAAGAAGCGAGAGGTATGGTAAACAAATAAAACATTTTTTTATATTTTTTTTTGGGACAATAACGGTTATATTGAAATGGGCGGTAAACCAGCTACCACGTGCTTTACAAGTCTAAGGAGTCCTTTGCAGAGAACAGGGGAATGTGTGTATGTGTGAAGATGCAGATCCCATCCAAGAGAGATGCAGGTGAAATCGAGGATCTGAGCTGATAAGAAAAACTACTTCTGCGTGTTGAAGGTTGAAAATGAGATGGCGCCCCCAGCAAAGTTTTCAGGCGGATCATGAGTTGGCTGTAAATCAAATTTCGCTGCAAATGGGCTGCCTGCGACTCTTGATATAAACCGTTCCAGCAGACTTCTTTGGCACAGGACTGGTGACCGCAAACGAAGGATTTCCACAACTGAAATTGCCAACAGAGAAAATCGTAGGTGCTATTTCCCGGGGAAATCTGACCCTGCGATTTCTAGAAAAGGAGTTTAAAGGCCAGCCAACAGTTTCCAGCCTTTAACTCGTCATTAACAAGGAGTATATGCTGCCTCTTTTTATGATTTGAGCCTTTTCAAAACCAGAAAAAATCGCTGATAGCTGCTTGCATTATGTGTTTTTTCTATGCTCAGACAGGTACATATCAGTGGTGAAGAAGGAAACCACAATATACAGATAAATATCGTCATAAGTATTCAGCAAAAGGAACCTTCAGATAGGCTGTAAGATAGCATCGGTATGTGTATTTAAAGTCCCATTCATCAGAGATAAAATAGTTTGGGGACCGAAGACTCTGTCCCGCCTTTAGCTTCATGTCAACAGTGCATATATGCTACCCCTATTTATCATATTCAAATAACAGAGAGCGTGCTCAGTAACTGGGTTCAGATTTGGGCGGTCTGGATGCAAATTGGCTTAACAGAGAGATCCTCTTTCAAATAGGGATGGAGGGATGAGCTGGAGAATTAAGGAATTGAGTAGGTTGAATCAGATGAGTTTATTACCAGGGATCTTCGAGGGCAGAGGACACCAAGGTTGGCCTCATTATCAGCTAGGGAGTTAAGGTTCCTTAAGATGTGAAAGAAAGATATTTTGATGAATTTAGGGAGCAGAAGTCTGATTTTCTTAATGATAGAGGCTAATTGAATCTGGTGAGAGTTCTTAGGATGGAGCATGGCCTGGATGATGAGTCTTGAGTCTCCGAAGACTGCAAGAGAAAGGCTATTTCTATTGATCGCCTGAGTCAGCCCTTGCCATAGAGCCAGAGCCTCCGCTCTGTTGTTAGTTTCAATTCCTAGACCCCAATGGAATCTCAATTCCGGAAAGCCTCCAGGGCTCAATAGAACTCCCCCACTGCCAGTGACCCCAGGGTTTCCTTTAGAAGCCCCATCGAAGAATAAACAATGCTCTTCCAAAGTCGATCTCCACTTGATAAATTCTTGTTCTTCCAGCCTGATCTCCCAGCTGGAAGGAACGGGGGCAGATTGAGGTGGCCTTTCCTTTAGCTTTGGAACTAATTCTTTAATCCAATTCTCTTCTTCTATGAGCAATCTTGTTTCATTCCTTACTATAGCGTTGGCTTCTAAAGCCTCTCCCAACAAAGCCTTTATTTTAGAGATAACTCTTATTGTAGTGCAACTTTCTTCTCAGAAAATTTTGTTGTTTCTTTCCAGCCATAGTTTCCAAAAAATGAACTTAGGGATCCACATCCAGCTTGTTTTGAGAAGATTTTTATTTTTAAGACAAAAGGGAGATAAACTAGCCCAAGTTCTGAACAAGGCAGGAATGTTGTCTGGGAGGACAGAGATAATAGGCTCTAACAGTAGCACCTCCCTCCAGACTTCTTGGGCAAAGGGGCATAGCAACAACAGGTGATTGGTAGTTTCTCCATCAGATCTACAGAGGGGACATCTGGATGGTCCTTCCATTCCTGTTCTTCTCAAATTATCTCTGGTGAGGATGCTTTGATGTGCCACGGTCCAACAGAAGAAGTCTATTTTAGGGAGAGCTGGAAAGTCCCATATAAATTTCCATTGGGCCGGATTTGGAGGTACATGGGGAGTAGCCATAATTCTTTTGTAACCTTCAGCAACAGTATATTGACTAGAAATGGACCCCCAGCCTCTTTTGTCTTTAGCATTGGCTTTTGAAGGAGATTTTCCTTGAAGAATATCTAGAAGTAAAGAGGCTTCCCCCTGCAGCATTATGGGGACTTCCCCCAGATTCCACCCATCCCAGGTTCTATCCGGAGCTTCTTTCCAGTTCGAAATGTCCCACAATGTGTGCAGATTACGAGATTGAAGCCAATGTTTAATGTTTGCAAGACCGTTCACCTGCTTCATTGGCTGGTCACCCAAGATCGAATCATCCCACATTTTGATTTTCCTTCCATTGCCAGGGATCTAATATAGGTGTTGGCTGAATTCCTCCCTTGCAGCGTTGCAAAGATTGAATATTGGTGAACCTTCTAGAGTTCTTGCGGGATTGTCTAGGCATCTCAATCGCTACCCTTGGAAGTATTTCTTCCAAATAACTCTTTTACTCCAGCTAGTTTTCCCAGAGACTAAATTCCAAAGGGTCTTGGCTCCCAAAGCAGAATTTTGAGCAGCCAAATTGCGAAGCTGGAGGCCTCCTTCCTGAAATGGACTCTTGAGAATTTCCCAACTCACTAAATGGATTCTTCTGTCATTATTATTCCCACCTTCCCACAGAAATCTTCTCAACAGGCTGTCTAATTTACTAAGAGAGGTTTTTGGGGCAAGGAGGATTGAGTTTTGGGATAGAGGCATGCTCTTATTAGGACCGATTTCATGAGGATGAGCTTACCTGCATTGTTCAACCATGAGGCACCCCAGGCTTGGATTCTGTTCTTTATTTTGTCAAGCAGCGGCAGCCAGTGAGCAACTTTGGGCTTGGTTTTGAATTTTGGTATCCCGAGGTATTTAAATGACTCCCAATTTCGGTTTCCTTCCATTTCTAGAAGTCTTGCTATGTCAGACAGTTCTTTAGTCGTGCAGTTCCAGCCATAGATGGAGCACTTTCTGTAGTTGATTTTGCTGCCCGAGATCAGCCTGTAGATGTCCAGTTCCCTCTTGAAGTGCCTGGCAGAAAGCAAGCTAGCTCCTCCAAGCAGCAGAGTGTCGTTAGCAAATTGGGCATGATTTATGTCTTCCACCTTGTGGGAGGTTCTAAGGCTAGGAAGAGTTTGAATTTGTTGATTATGATCTAGTTGGAAACTTAACACCGAGGCTTGGACAGCATATAGAAGCGGAGACAAAGGGCATCCCTATCTCAGGCCCCTGGAAGCTTGGAAGAAATCAGTAGAACGGCCATTGACCAAGGGCACAATCCAAGGCGAGGCAATACAGGCTTTCACCCAGTTGATGAATTTTGTTGAAAAGCCTAGCTTCTTCATCACAACAAACAAAAATTCATGTCTCACCCTGTCAAATGCGTTAGCTAGATCGAGCTTTATCACCATGCCTTTCTCCTTTCTTTGGCAACTAGAGTGGACAGCTTCTTGGACCAGCACAATATTATCCAAAATCTTCCTGCCTTTTATAAA
Organism: Pinus taeda; assembly: GCA_000404065.3. Taxonomy (NCBI): domain Eukaryota; kingdom Viridiplantae; phylum Streptophyta; class Pinopsida; order Pinales; family Pinaceae; genus Pinus; species Pinus taeda. Next base: position 96,677 of record APFE031718227.1, on the reverse strand, counting down.
TCCGCGTTGGTTTTCAGGGATGATGTCTAGCAAGATGTTTTTCAACCTGTTGGCTATTATTTTGGAGACCAGTTTGTAGCTGGAGTTACACAATGATATTGGCCTAAATCTACTAAAGTCAGAGGCGCCTTTCTCTTTTGGGATAAGAGCTAGGAAGGCTGAGTTGATGCCACCACCTATCTTTACACAGTTCTGGGATTTCCTGACCATCCTCAGAATATCTTTATTGATTGTTGACCAGCAAGTCAGAAAGAACCTGACAGAGAACCCATCTGGCATAGGGGCTTTATCGGGCTCCATATTATTCAGTGCCTCCTCAAGTTCTTCCATACTGATCGGGGCTGTCAGCATATCGTTATCCGATTCCTTGACACAATTAGGAATTAAATTAAGCGGATAAGAGTGGGGATCAATATATGGATCTTCAGGAGCCGAATACAGGTCTTGGAAGAAGGAGTATGCAACTCTCTTGATGCCTTCGAAATCCTTGATCACAATATTCTGGAATTGGACTTCTGAGACTGACTTGAAATTCTTCCGTGCTTCCGCTTGCTTATGAAAGAAACTGGTGTTCTTGTCGCCGGATTTCAACCAGAGCATCCTAGACTTCTGCCGCCAATACTCTTCCTCCTCCCTACTGGCTCTATGAACCTCTTTTTGGAGCTCAATTTCTTTTAAAAACATACCTTGAGAAACAGGGATTTGCTCCATTTCTATTTGATGAGCAGCAAGCCTATTTGTATTTTCTTTTCTTTTGGATGTGGGGGTTTGTAGTCTTTTAGCCCAGACTTTTAGATTTCTTTTTAGAATTCTGATTTTCTCTTCCCACACAAAGAAAGGAGAGCCATGGACGGGCCTATTCCAAGAGTCGGAGACCACCTCTTGAAAGCCTTCTTGCTGGATCCACAAAGGGCTGAACCGGAAAGGGATGGGGCCAAGATTGCAGTCGAGAGAAAGCTCGAGAATGATTGGCTTATGATCAGAGGTGAGATTTGGGAGAATTTTAGAGGATGCCATAAGACCGCTGGATAGGAAGGAAGAATGGACAAGAAATCTGTCCAAATGGGCAGCAATATGATTGGGGCCTGTTCTTTTATTGGACCAAATGAATTTTCCTGAAGAAGGTTTAATATCCTCCAGGTCCCAGCCCAACATTATGTCTTCAACCCATTCTCTGGCAAGATCCCTGACAATGGAACCTCCATTTTTCTCGTCAATATCAAGGGTGACATTAAGGTCACCTGCAATTATGATATTCTTGGGGTTTTTCTCTAAAAGAAATGTATGAAGCGAATTCCTGCAGATTTTTTTCTCACTTGACAAAACAGGAGCATAAACATTAAAAATACTTACTTGCTGACCAGAATTCTTGTGAAGGAGCTGAGTGAAGAGTCAGTGAGGGCTACTTTTTTCTTGAATAAAGTCATATATGGTGCTGTTCCAGAAGGTGGCTATTTCACCAGAGGCACCTCTTGCACTAACCGCTTTTCCATGGCCTTTGTTCCAAAAATTTTTACTAGATTTGAGGATGGAAAGATCCTCCAGCTTTGTCTCCTGGATTAGAAGGATTTCAGGTGAATATATTCTCACTAAATCTTTCAGGGCTTCCTCTTTCGATTTTCTGCCTAAACCTCTGCAGTTCCAGAAGACGTATTTCATTATTTACTTTTGTGGGGAGAGGAGGCTCCCATTGGAGCCTTGTTGCTTTTGCGTCCAGATCTGGTATTCATCATTGATTTGAGAGTTTTTTGGGATCCCTGGAGGACATCTTTGTAAGTTTCTTCCTCCCTCTGTTTCTTCTTGGATTTCTGCCCTCTAGTTGTCTTGATTGGAGTGGTCAACGAATTGTCAGATTCAGAATCTCTCTCTTCTGAATCGCCTTCAGAGTCTGAGCCTAGGCTAATGTGGTCTTCATTGCCTTCGTTTCCTCTCTGACACTCCTCTGATATGGGAACTGTTGATTCTACTGCATTTGTTTTTCCTTGGTTCTCCATATTTCCGATTTCTTCTTGGTTCTCTTTATCACCCATCTTTTCTCCAGATGTAGATCCGACTTTGGCAGCACCGGCTTTTGAGTTGATGTGAGGATTTCCCAATGGGACGGAAGTTTTCTGTATGGAGGGTTTTGGGATAGCTTTTCCCTTTCTGATTTCCTTCCATCCTTCTTCTTCAACTGTGTTCCTTGATGGGGCTTTTGGGCAGTTTCTCTGGAAGTGTCCATGCTCATGACAAGTTCGACATTTGAAAGGCAATTGCTTGTAGTCTAACTTCTGGTAGTGCTGCCATTCTCCAACTTTGAGTTTAATCACATCTGGTAGCCCGGCTTCCAGATCGACTTCTACGCAAATTCTAGCACAAGTATATTGACCTTTGTGATCAGCTTTGTCAATAAATCGACCCAGCCCATTACCGATCTTCTGCAGAGATTGATAGCTCCAACAGTGAAGGGGGAGATTGGGTAACCGAACCCAGACCATCGCCTCCTTGGGGACATCAACAGATGGATCAAAATCAGGATTCCATTTATTGAGATACAGTCCCTGATTTCCCATAAAGTACGGCCCGTTTCTAAAAACCAGGTCGCGATCTTCCTTGGTGGTAAATTCAAAAATGAAATAGCCTCGCCCTACAGCATAAAAGATCACATTATTTTCCAGCTGTGGTCTCCAGTTTCGTTGTATCCAATCTTCCGTGGTCTTAGTGGACGGCCATCGGCCCATAAACTGTCCAACCAGGCCTCTGTCAGACAACGCCAGAGCTATTTTAATCGATTGCTCCTCTGGGAGTGCTATCTCTGGAATTTCGTCCAACTTTTTAATGAATTTCGGGATTTCAATGTGTTGATGCTGCTTCCCTTTTTGTGTTAATAGCCTTCTGAATGCGTCTGCAAAGGATTGAGGAGGGGTGGGAGCAGAATCCCCACCCCCAGGACCGCTCATGGCAGCGACCAAGAAATTAATGGCGGCAACCTACAGGCATTTCAGCCGTGCACGTTAGGCTGCAGAGCTCCTAAACCATAATTGTTTTGCATGGGTTTATCATTAAACCTATTGTTAATCATTTTTTTATATTTACTCCATAAGTCACCTTGTATTTATTAATGGTATGGTAAATTAATAAAAATATAAATAAATGAGAGGTATGGTAAACAAATAAAACATTTTTTTATTTTTTATATTAATACCATGCAAAAAAACATTATTAACCCTTAATATTAGTATTAATAAAAATAAAAATGGCACATGGTATTGACCCATGGTATTCACCAAAATGGCACATGGTATTGACCCATGGTATTCACTTGGAATGTAGCCTATTTAAATGGGGGAATTAACCCAGCATAGATCCATCTTTACTCTGGATCTACTAACCCCCGAGAGGTATCAAATATCGTGATATGCAAACTAGCATAGAGTGAAAAAATATTTGATCCCTCTCGGGGCTTGGTGGATCAAAGTAAAAATGGATGTTGTAATTTAATGT